>BHFT01063154.1:0-32431 GCA_004320025.1 Laticauda laticaudata | reverse complement strand
TGCTGGACGGATAGAGAGGAAGCAAAACGGAGGCAGTGAGTACAGAACGGAAGCATCACGTTAACCAACGGATAGCAAGTGTTTTTCTCCGTTTTACATACTCTTTCCATCCGTTGGTGCAGTGTGACATGGGCTTTAAGTAAATTTGAATTTACTGATATGTAAATTTGACATCCTCAAACTAGAATCAGCAGAACAAAAGGGCTAGAATTTCCTAAATCCTATCATACATACTTGTTGTCCATATTGGAAAAATATTTGGGGTGATATAATTCCAACATATCTGGATAGAAGCAGGTTGGAGAAGCTTGGATTATAAGACTATGGAGATTCTCAGTTATCCCAGCCATGGTTGTTCCAAAGGTGCTTTTTCAAGAGATAACTGGACTTCCTTGTTTTTCTTTGAAGATGTTTTATCCAAGAAGTTTTTTCAGCTCTGACTGGATGAGGAGGAATAGAATTATTTATATTCCTTGAAGACAGGTAGACATTTGCAATATCTTAGAGAATTGTTGAGGCCAATTGGAGTTTTATCTATGTCTTTAGGGTCACCTGAGTAGTGGAAATGAATGTGGAATCTCTCTCTGTTGAGAGAGGGCTGTTTTATTTTGGCCTCTTGGACCCTTGTTTCAAACCAATGGTCCTCTCTGTCCAAAATATGGACTTTACTGTCTTCAAAAGAGCGGCCTTTAGCTTATTTTAGTTTATTGTCATTGCACCTCGTATAATGAAATCGAACACCATCTTCAGAGCACATCATGACCATGAAAATAAACACAAACACATATCCTTCACCCTTCACACATTGAACTGAAAATCCCGGACACCACACCAACACTGAACTATACACAAGAATTCAAGAGCTACTGCCCTGTTGATACTGTTGAATCTTGTCCTTCTGGATTTATTCTCCTATGTTGTGCCATGCATTTATGAACTGGTTGCTTTGTTTCCCCAATGAACAGATCTGCACATGCATTACTGCATTGTACTGCATATATCACTGCTCAGTTTGTCTCTGGGTGTTTTATCCTTGAGATGGACAAGCTTCTACCTTAGTGTATACTTTGGTTTAAAATGTGTATCTATGTTGTGTTGGCTGAAGATCTTCTTGAGCTTTTCAGATATTATTGCTCTATATGGAATGACAGCATTGCTTCTTTTATTATGATATATATGTTTATTATATATACATATAAAAGAAAGAAGAAAACAAATAAATGAAACAATGCTGTCTGTCCATATGTTGCAAGAATATCTGAAAAACTCAGGAGGATTTGCTGAGATTGGGGTGGGGGTCATTTGAGGCTTGCTGTGGTGCCATCAGTTGGGAGGAGGACCCTACGATGATAATGCTTTAAGTGTGGGGCTGAGACTAGCCTTCAGGAGGGCTATGGTGTAAGCAGCATCAGTACAACCCGACTGAAGTTCTACCTGGGGAAGCAGACAAAAGGCTGAGGGCTTGGTGCCGGGGCAGGGAATTCCCTTGGAAGAGAAAGACACTGGGTTAGGAATGTGTTGAGGGCGTCAAATGAGCCTTCCAAGGCAGCTTTTGTATCTTGATGGGTGGGGAGCGGTTTTCTGGGTCTTTGAACCTGTTTCTGTGGTGGAAACTTACAGGGCTAAGCAATGTCTTCAGTCTCATTCCTTTTCAGTCAGAATGCTGACAGATGTGGCTCTTTCCGTGCCAGAAAGAACTCGGTCGTGTGTTTCATTTCGAAAATACAGACATTAAAGTCTGAGATTTACCTGATTAACAGAACTTTAAAAAAAAACAATGAATTTTTCCTGGCATCTTCACTTACTTATTCTGTTGGTTCTGAAGTTCTAATGTTTTTTATATGATAATCTCATGCGTTTTCCTCTTCCTCTGTCATCTTGGCTAACTAGCTTTGGATCTCAGGAAAGAAGATCTGCTGCTTAAGAATTTATACAAGCTTGGGATTTGTTTTCTTCCTTTTCTGATTGTTGCTCTGCTTTTTTTGTTTTAGGCAGTAGATAAGTGAGAATATTCTTGCTCCTTTGTAGCTTATGGTATGTCTTATCTTTTATATTACCCTGACTTGGGTATTCTTGGTATTTTGTCCATATCTCCTCATTGTTCACATAATGATCTTCAGCCACACAACATACATGCACACTTTAAACCCAAGAATACACTTGTCTACCCGAAGGATAAAACACCAGTCACAAACTGAGCAATGGGATATATATAGTATAATGCAGTAAGCCATTTGCAGATATGTACATTGGGGAAACAAACAACCACTTCATAAATACATGGCACAACATAGGAGAACAAACTCATCAAGACAAGATTTATCAGTCCATCTGCATTTAAAAGACAAAGACCACTCTTTTGAAGAAAGCAAAGTCCATATTTTGGACAGAGAGGACTGTTAATTTGAAAGAGGAGTCAAAAAGGCCAACTATGTCACAACTGAACAGCCCTCTCTCAACAGAGGAGAGAGGCACAATATCATCTATCTCCAGTTTACATCACAATCCTTTCAGTAGTTCCAAGACTCCACACCCATTTGCACCTCTCAAATGACCCTGAGGACAAAGATAAACCTCCAAGTGGCATCAGTAACTCTTTAAAATAATGCAAATGATCAGCTGTCTGCAAGAAATATAAATCCTTCCATTCCCCACCATCCAGTCAGAACTGAAGAAGCTTCTTGGACGAGAAATGAAACATCTTCAAAGAAAAACAAGAAAGTCCAGTTGCCTTTTGAAAAAAAGCACTTTTGGAACATTGGGTTAGAAGATAATTTTTCTCTCCATGCTGGTAGTGAGGAAATAAGTCAGATACAGCATATGAAATCTAAAAGATTGAACCATGTGAATTAGGAACCTGCAAGTCCAAGCATTTTCTTGAAATGTATGTTTGTGATAACATTTTAATAGAACTATTAAACATTTTTTGCTTCTTTCCTTCCATTGATATTAGGATCTTTTGCTTATTTTAGATACGTTCTTAGGCCTGTTGATTCTTTAAACTTGCAATTTGATAGCCCCACATTGCAATGAATAAGGACACATATTCAATTTTGCAGCTACTAAGATTGTTGGATGAGCAAACACAAAAACAGCCAGGGAAGTGATTGAAATCTGAGAAACTAGAATGGGACAACTTGCCACAGCCAACTTACTGTGTCATATTCATTATAGCCAATATGCCACAGCCAACTCACCACAGCCAACTCACCATGGGATAACTTGCTGAGGGACAATTTAATAATTCTATTTAATTATTTAAAATAAAATAAAAATATTTTAATTTTTGCCATTCACATTTCCTTCTGTCCAACTTATTGCATCTTTTCCATTCCACCGTGTGTCTGATATTATTTCACCAGTTGTTGTCCCATACAGAGTTGTCCTGTGATGAGTTGAATCTGGCAAGTTCCTTGTGGCGAGCTGGTTGTGATGAGTTGGGCGTGGTGAATTGTCATATGCCCCCGAGAAATGGGCTCCTTGTCAATCAACAGGAGCATTGTAATTTAAACGTGTATTATTAAAAATGCTATTTTTCAAAAGCAATTTCTTGTGCTTTCTCACCAAAAATGATAGACCTTCCACAGGATGGAATATTATTTCCTATTGTCAAATTTAGAAACCATTACCCTGGAGAAAAATAAATGTATCTATGGCAATACTATGCCCCCAAACCAACATAAACTAAAATAGGTGGAGGATATACTGTATGTAAGAAACTGGTCCCATTTTGATAAACGGCAAACAAAGCAAAACTATAATAACTGGTGAAGCAAGGTAAATGGTATAAAAGGGACAACATTAGATCAGAAAGCAAAATGAGCAAAAATATGCATCTTAATACACAGAGCAGCATAATGGATATTCTGATAGAAAACAATGTAATTATGTGGAAACAAGCAGGCATTTAAATGTCAGAGTTAGGAGATGCTTAATGCAGTTAATAACAAAAGCAGTTTTGGATGTGAAAAAAATTAAATAAATTCAATGTATTAGAAAAGAACAAAACAGCACGCTTAGCCTGACTAATGCTACTTTCAGAATGTTTTAAATCCCTAAATGCTGATTTAAAAAAAACAACACTAATTTTTCAGGCTATGCAAATAACACATTTGTTCACTTCAAAATGTTAGGAAGGGCAGCAAAGTCACAATCACATGGTTTATGAAATAGTCCAGGAATCACATAGACCTTGAATAGTAGCCCAATTAAATTGTTCAGAATGAAAATGTAATTCATTAAAATGCCTGAGTAACTGAATAGATTTTAACTGGAAAAATTCTAGAGCAGATCATAAAGCAATAAATCTATACACTCTTTGAAAACAATGCAGCAATTAGTGTACATTAGCATGGATCTGTCAAATTTTCAAAGCTTTTTCAGCATAAAAAAACCAGCAAATTTTATGTTTTTATTGGTTAACTTCCTGAATCGATTGTAGGAATGTTGTGGAAATAATATATCTTGATTTCAAGAATGACTTTGACAAAGCACCCTATAAAAATTCAGTTAAGTTAGAATAAAGCAGGGACTAAGTAATACGTCTATTTGTCAATGGTTCCTCATCAAATAAGGACAAATGTATTGAAAAGATAAAAGGAATGCTATGAAATTATGTGAAATTAATGCTTCTATTCTGAAGTGAAAGAGCTAATACTTTAAATAAATCTTATCAAAATTATATTTCAGACTTGGACTAAAATAATGGAATAAAGTATATGAGAAGTAAATGCAAATTTAAAAAAAAATTCAGTTCAGGTAGTCCTCGACTTATAACAACAACTGAGCCCAAAATTTATGTTGTGAAGCAAGATATTTGTTAAGTGAGTTTTGCCTCATTATACAACCTTTCTTGCCACAGTTATTAAGTGAATCCCTTGTAGTTGTTAAGTTAGTAACGTGGCTTTTAAGTGAATCTGGTTTTGCCACTATCTTTTCTTGTCCAAAGGTCACAAAAGAGGATCATATGACACAGGACACCACAACTGTCACAAATCTGAGTCCGTTTCCAAGATGTGAATATTGATTACATAACTGTGGGGATGTTGCAATGGTTTTAAGTATGAAAAATGGTCATAAGCCTCTCTTTTCAGTGCTGTGGTAATTTTGAACTTTCACTAAATGAATTCTTATAAGTTGAGGACTATCTGTAAAGGAAACATAAGAAAATAATTTTGGAATTGCAGATAATTATAAGCTGAATTTGTTAGAAGTGTGGTATAATCACAAAGAGCAAATGCAATTTTAGCTTTCATCAATGCAATTTTTGGATTTTAAGATTGCATATTTTCTGGATTTGGAACAACTAGAATATTCCTGAAATCAATCCCCCCCTCCCCCCTCTCTCTCCCTCTCTCTCTCTCTCCCCCCTTCCTCTCCTTCCCTCCCTCCCTGTGTGGTGTGTTTGTGTTTGTGTGTACCTTTGAATCAATCTGCCCCTGCCTGAATAAATCCCTGCAGTTTTCCTGGCAAGATTACAGAAGTGATTTGCCAAAGCTTCCTTCCTAGGGCTGGTCTAGGTTTAGTCAACTGGATTTGTACCTAAGATGATACTAGAACCCATGATCTCTAGTTTCCAGTCTTTAACCTCCATACCAAACTGGCTTTGTGCTTTGTTTTTATTTAATTCATTTTAGGTGCCTTTTAAGCCCCTGTCACACAGCACCAACGGATGGAAAGAGGAGGGTAAAATGGAGAGAAACACTTGCCATCCGTTGGTTAATGCGATGCATCCATTCTGTACTCACTGCGTCCATTTTTCATCATAACTCTCTATCCGTCCAGCATCCGTCTACTGACATTTCATCCGCTCAAAAAAGCTTTGAGCTTACACAAAACTTTTTGAGCGGAAAAAGATCCAACATGTCCATTCTACATCCGCTACGCATACGGGGAACATCCGTTATACGTCCGTTGTCATCTGTTTATGCATCCGCTATATACGCTAGGCATCCGCTGCGCATCCGTACAACTCACATCCGTCCAGGGAAACGGACACAGGGAGGAAGCAAAACGGACGCGGAACGGACACGCCAGCGTTAGTAGCACGAACATAGAAAGGATGAAAGTGAATGCAGCTCGCATATAAAGCATTGAAACGGAAAAACATTCAATATAGGGACGTATCTCGGATATTTAGGATATCTGCAGGATGCCTAGAGGATGCAAAAGGATACTAGCGGAAACCTATATTTCCCATAAAAAGGGGGAGAAATCACCTGGATCTCACTTTCAGTCCAGCAGCCCTGTGTGCAGACCTCTTCAGCCTTCATTTGGCTCTTGCTCTTCACAGCATCCAGTCATCTCCACCATGGATTGTCACACACTCCTTTTGTAGCCGCCATCATTCTCTACAACAGTGCGAAGCCCTCTACAGGCTCTTTCACCTGTTCTACGGAAGAAAAGGAGGCATCGAAGAAGTGTCTGGGTCCGAAGTTGGATCGCGAGAAGAGCCGAGTCCGGACTGTATACAAGCTGATGGTGGAGCTGAGGAACGAAGACTCTCGTGCTTCCAGAACTTCATGAGGATGCCGCCAGCCATGTTTGACGAAGTGTGTGGAGCGGCTGAGACCCAGGTTGACCAATGCAAACACCAACTTCTGGCCCAGCCTGGACCCTGGGCTCAAGGTGGCACTGACTTCTGCGCCACCTGGCCTCAGGGACCACGTACAGGAGCATGCAGTACGGCTGGAGGGTGCCACACAACACCATCAGCATTGTGGTCAGAGAAGTGGTGCAGGCCATCATTGAAGAATACCTTACAGACTCCTCCAGTGCCCCTCCACTGATGAAGGATGGAAGCAAAGTTGCAGAGCAGTGGTATCAGAAGTGGAACTTCCCCACCGTTGGAGCCATAGATGGCAAGCACGTGGCCTGCAAAGCTGCAGCCAAGTCGGGCTCCACTTATTTCAACTACAAGGGCTCTTCAGCATCGTCCTCTTCACCATGGTCGATGCTGACTACAAGTTCATGTACATCGATGCAGGCAACGGGTCAGCTTCAGATGCCCAGGTATACAACGCCAGTCACCTCAAGGAGGGCTGGAATGCAACCTCATCATGGGCTTCCTGATCCAGAACCCCCTGCCCAACGACACACAAGATGTGCCCTACTTCATGTGGAGATGACGCTTTCTCCCTCAGAACCTACCTCATGAAGCCCTACACTTCTAGATGTCTCACCCGTGAAGAGAGGATCTTCAACTACAGGCTGTCCAGGCAAGGCGGGGTGGTGGAGACGCCTTTGGCATCCTGGCCAACAGGTTTCCAGGTACTTCTACCACCATGCAGCATCACCCACAGACGTGAAGGATCGTGGAAGCTTGCTGCATCCTGCACAATCTCATGTGCACCGCTACCCAGTGTTGCAGAACAGGCTCGTGACCTCCAACAAGGCAAAGGGGACATGGAGCCTGGTGAATGGAGGCAAGGGCGAAACCTGATAGATACTGTGGATGTGCCAGGCCCCAAACAGAGCTTCACGTGAAGGGAAGAAGCAGCGCAACCTCCTGAGACACTGGTGCAACTCCCCAGCTGGAGCAGTGGAGTGGCAAGACAGGATGGTAGATGTTAATGGGATGCTTCCTTCAGCCTGTCTCATCACACTGATGAGATTGGCCATGTATGTTGAGTGGCCCTACAATGAACAGGGCATTTAATAAAGAGTTGTGTTTATGTTGAAATGTGGTTGATGAATGATTACATTGTTGTTGATAATAAAGGGCCATAGGTGTGGCACCTGGGAGGGTGGACCATACAGTCCCACTGTGCTTGCACTGGAGGTTTTATCTATCCCACAGTTATACCCATCCAACAGGTATCCTAACCCATCCACTGCTATCCTACCCCTCCCACAGCTATTATACATTCCACAGTATCCCTGCCCATCCCACTGCTATCCTGCCCATCCCCCAGCTATACCCAATCCCATAGGTATCCTGCCATCCCACAGGTCTCCCTTACCCATCCACAAGCATGCAAGGCTTAAACCATTTCTAAAAGTTTCCACCAAGACTTTATTTACTAAAAGAACTGACACAAGTGTGTGAAGCAAAGATAAACTTTATAATAACAAACTGTAAAAGCAAAATGACCCAAGTAAGTGTCCAAGCAAAGATAAAGTCACAGTAGCAACCCAATCTCTGGCACTCTTCTCAGTCATCTGAGGCGTGCCCATGTCTCAGGGGTGAAGGGTCCATGTGCTGTGGGAGATGGCTGTGCTGGAGTGCTGTCTCGAGGCGTCATTGGGGTGCCTGGCCCGAGAGGACAACAGGGGATGGTGTGTGGAGGAAGCTTCTCAGAGAGCTGGCTCAGTCTGTGATGTTGTGGTCAGTCCCAAGACCGATGACATGGGGTGTCAGTCCAAGACCGATGACAGATGTTCTGAGGCTGGGCTTGGCTGTGGGGTGGAGGAAGGAGAGTGTAGTGGGGCTGTCTGGTCTGCAGGTGAGAGAGGTGAGGCGTGGGTGGCATCTGTGGTGTGGGTGGCATCTGTGGCATCGGTGGCGTTGCGATGAACCTGTGCCTGGACTGGGAAGGGCTGCCTGTGCTGCTGAACTCCTGGTAGCCATAGCCTTGGTAGGTGAGGGCCTGTGGAAAGCCTTGGAAGGGCTTGGACATCATCTGGGGTGGAAGAGCAGACCTGGACTTGGTGGGAGCAGGTTCAGCTGGGCCTGGAGGGTTGTGTAGAAGACCTGTGATCCTCTCCTTTATCACCTGGTACTGGATTCGGTACATGTGCATGAGGGTCTGGTTGACGTAGTGAGGAAGGGCTTGTGGTTTGAGAATGGTATGTTGGTGTGTACCAGCTGAGAGAGGAGATCTACGTTGCTTTGATGGTGTCCCTGATCTCCAGAGGCAGTATGTCTCTGCCCCTCCGGTCTGGCTCTCTGCCTGTTTCTGTGGAGGTGGAGCTGGGGCCGGGTGTAGGTTGGTCTCTGGTGGAAATGCTGTCTCCTTTCTCCACTGCATCAGGGGGTCCTCCATGTGCTTCGCCATGGGAGTGCAGCTGTCAGGGGGGGTCTCCCATCGTGGGACACTCCACAGATACCTGCCTGGACACAGGAACTGACTTTTGGCCAGAAAGAGGATGTCTCTCTTTGGGCTGCCTGAGAGAGAGAGGGTAGCTGTCTCTTGGTGGCGGATCTCACCTCTAAGAAGCTGCACTTGGCCATCATGTAGGTCTCCGGCGGTCCGTGAGCTTGACCATGGCCTGGCCAGACTCTTCAGGTGCAGCTTCCCGTACCAGGTGTGCATGTTCCGAGGAGGACTTCCGAAGTGGAGCCCAGGCTCTCTGCCTTCTCTCTCCAAGCCGCCTGCTTCTCTTGGTGTCTCGATAGAGCCTGTGTACTCGTTCTCCTCAGCCATTCGAGCACCTCATCCTCATGTTCCTCTTCGATGGAGTACTGCCTCCTCTCCCTATCTCACGTATGCCTCTTCCTCCCTCTGGCAGGGCCTTCTGGGCCCTCATCAGAGGGGTCTGAGGTTCTAGGGCCTGCTCCACACCCACCACCAGCAGCAGCAGCAACAACAACAGCAGCAGCAAAAGGAGCACCAGCAGCACCAGCAACACTAGAGCACCAAGCAGCACCAGCAGCACCAGCAGAGTAGCACCAGCAGGACCAGCAGGACCAGCAGGACCAGCAGCACCAGCAGGACCAGGAGCAGCACCAGCTGAGTAAGCACCAGCAGTAGCACCAGCACCAGGAGCAGCGCCAGCAGAGTAAGCACCAGCAGAAGCACCAGCACCAGGAGCAGCACCAGCAGAGTAAGCCCCAGCAGAAGCCCAGCAGAAGCAGAGTCAGGGCCAGGGTGTGGGATGGTGGCCCTGTCCTTCTTGCCAGGGCTGGCAGAGATGGCAAAGGCTTCCTCTTCTTCCCCATGGTTGTTGGCTGGAGATGTGTCTGGCAGCAGGTCTTTCCTCTGAATGGTGACCTGCTTGCGAGCTGCATCCTTTTATATCCACATGGCTGACGCAATGCATCCTCCCGCATGTGCAGTGACGCTTTGCATCCGTAGGCATCTGCTAGGCGTCCGCTCTGCATCCGCGTCATCCACTCTGCATCCATTCCTTCCACTGTGTGTCCGCTTTGCTGTGCTCCCCGGAAGCCCTGTGGATGTGCCATCCACTTCCATCTGCTTCCATCTGCTAGGTTTCCATGGAGCATCCGCTTTACATCCCCACTACATCCTTCCCACGTCTGTTCCTTTCCATTGTTGTCGCGCTCTGTTTATGGAAATTTGGGGCACTTTTGAGAGGCGATAACAACGGATGGAACATTTTCTCGTCCGCTGTGTCCTTTTTACATACTTTTTGCATCCGTCGGCCTCTGTGACAGGCCCTTTAGATGTAGATTCAGAACTGGAAAAAAAATAACCACATATAGACTCTGGCTGTTGCCCTTAAGCTATTCCAAGATTTTCCATTGAATTATAATTATTAACATAAATGATAGAAGGAAAAATGGCTAAATATATGGAGAATAATCATATTAACCCCATTTAATAGTTTAATTTATATTATATTCAAATTCAAATGAAATAAAATCCTTTTTACATTTTGGTTGGCCTCATCTATAATGTGACATGATCCCTGACACACTGTTCAAGGATTAAGTCAGTTCTCAACCCAGATAAAGTTGATATCCTTCTTCTTTGTTGACAACAAAGTAACATTTCAGCACCAGGTATATAATGACATATCTGAATATCAAAAAACTGGAAATACAATAATAGATCAAAGAATAAATGTCAGCCAGGCTGGCATTTGCACAGCAGTGGGTGGAGATTGGAGTGATGTGCAAATATGGCACAATATGACTATCATAATTCTACAGTATAAGAAAGCATCAAATGTGAGAATAAGAAAAGAATGCAGGTTGATAATTTACTATAAAGTTCCATGAGATAATAAGAACAGAGATTCAAAAACAAGCCTTCAGTCTCAGTTAAAGATTCCTTTGATGACATATTCTTTCCACGTGTATTAAATTTTAATTGATTTCCAACAATCAAATCAGAGAAACTGATTTGGACATCAATATTACCTCAAAATCTAAAGTAACATTTTTTGGCAGATGAATGGAAATATTTTCCTCAAAAATCAAATTCAAAATCACTATCACCATCCCATCCAATTCTCAGTTTATATAAGATTTGATTTCAGTTCCTGATAGCAGTACTATGAATCAGTTTTGGTCTTCTAAGGACAAAGCTTCCAGACTGGTCTCTATCCCTGAAGCAGAGCAAAGCAAAATATCCATAACTACCAGAATAAGGGAAAATAAAAGCAGATTATCTGGATCCTTTGAGGACTGGAGTCTGTTTCTTTTGTTGTAGTGGTTTGATATGAGATTTAAAAAACACAGTATTTCAATTACAGTTTATACAATCCAGGGCTTTTTCTGCAGCTCCTGGATTTCTATTTTTGGTACCAATATTCTGAGTAAGGTCAATGTAAGAAAGCTTCAGATACTTGATCAGGCAATCACCAGGAGTCAAAAATGGATTGAAGTATACCCGGCAAAGAGTATAAATCAGCCATAAGGTCCCGGTGGTTATTGGCACATAGGATGCCATACAAAAATATTTTGGATAGTACTTAGAAAATCTGCGCATTAACAAACTTTCCATCTGTCAGTTACTTGGATCTGCATATATACCACACCAATACAATATAACATGTTCTCAATGTGTATAAAGGCCAACACCAGTTAAAGAATTGGCAATAGTGATTTCACATTTTTGTGCATATAATAATAATAGTGCAGTGGACACTTTGTTAACCAAGTATCTACTACAAGAAGACCGCACAAACTGACTATAAAACAATGGCATAACAGGGTAGCAGCAATAATTCATTGGAAGATCTGCAAGAAATACCATTTGCCTTCAAGCAAGAACTTGAAGGCAAAGGTGGGACCATAAAATAGAGAATAATCTTAGAAAATAAAGAAGTTAAAATGCTCTGGAATTTAGAATTTAAACAGACAAGTACCTGCCACATAACACCCCAGATAATAAGAAAGACAAAGAAGGTTAGTGGATGTGTAGTACCTGAAGACAGCAGAAGAGAAGAGAAAAAAACTGGAGAAGATAACAAAAGATAACAACCTTGGGTGCAATCCCTAAATAACTGGAGACCACTTAAACACTTTCAGCATTGACAATTCACCATCAGTTGATTGCAAAAGGCAACTTTACTTGTAACAGCTTGCATCCTGCAATGATATCTTTAACACCATCAAATAACGTTTCTGTGTCTCAGGTCTTTGGAAAGGATTCAATGGGTGGATAAATATGCTAAATCCAGTCTGAATATCTGGCTGACCACATGAACCATAATAATAGTAGAAGTAACTCTAGCATATAACTCTAAGAAAATCTTCCTAGCAAATCCTTTGGAAAGAATTTGATAATGGGAAAAAAGTGCCAAATCCATTCTAAATATCTGGCTGATTGTGCATCCAGTCATAATAATAAAACACAGACAAGCAAAGTGTTATACAGTACATGGGGATAGAATATATTTTCTGAAAAATTAGAAAGTCTGGATAGTGGACATTGCACTACCTGGAGCAAAACAGAAAAGAAAGAGCTGGAGAAATTCACAAATACAAAAATCTGCAATTAAAAGTAGAATGACTGTAGCAAAGAAAGCAAAGATAGTATCAATAGTGATAGTCACCATGGGTGACTATCCCAAAACAACTGGAGCAATACTTGAGCACCATTGGCACTGACAAATACACTATTGGTCAATTGCAAAAGGCAGCTTTACTTCAGACAGCTTACATACTGTGACAATAACTTTAACATTACCAAACAACATCTGCCTATTTCAGATCCTTGGGAAGGACTCAATAAGTTGATAAAAATGCCAAATCCACTCTAAATATTTGGCTGACTATGCAACCAATCATCATCATCATCATCATCATTATCATCATCATCAGGTTTAAGTCAAACAAAGAAGCTCAGAATGGATATTTGAAAAAAAAGCTGAAGAAAATAAAGTTTTCTCTTCATGTAGGTATGTTGTTTTGTTTTAAACTCTTTCCTCCTTTCTAGCCTATCACACATTTCTCAAAAATTGTTCACCCAAGGCTTTAATCTGTTATTCTAAGGTGTTTCTAATTGCTGCATTATTGGGAGAAGTGAAGGATCTTCCTGAGACATGAACAGACTCAGTTCAGCTAAAATCATAAATTTGTTACCCAGGGAGCAGCTATAGCACCTATACTATAGTAAATGTAACAAATAGCTGCTTTCATAAGATGATGGTACAAAAGTCATTTGTTATAGATCATAATTGATTTGTGAGTATTTATTGAAAATAGCATCACGACTACAGTGGGGTTGAAAAATGGGAATGACTATATTGTCACCTTTGTGCAATTCGGCACATGTATTCTCAAAAGCAGGTCAGGATAAACTTAATGGGATTTACTCCCTGGAAACTGACTACAGAATTGCAGTTTAATCATGATTTAGTTGATCTTTGCTTGAAGGATCAATGAAGGGTTGGGAGGTTGCCTTTAAATGAAAATAAACAAAACTGCCAAAAGGTCAAGGGAAATTCTTCCTATGACATACTCCTATAAATATAGTTATATACGTCCTTCCTATCTGGACCTTTAAATTCCTTATGACACTGATTTGCAAGCCACATTGCTCCATGTAGTTCTGTGCAAGATGTGCTAAAAGAGATAGAATCATTATGATCCAAATCATATTCATAATTTGGACACTTATGATTGTTCCTTCTTATGGAGATGTTTCATTTTTCATTCAAGAAGCTTCTTCAATTCTGACTGGTAGTGGGGAATGGAAGGATTTATATTCCTTGCAGACAGCTGGTCATTTGCATTCTTTTAAAAAGTCACTGAGGCCATTTGGAGGTTTGTCCATGACCTGGGTGACTGAGAATCTTAATGAAGGAAAGAATTAATATCAGATGAGCTACACGACATATTTTATCTATTTAATAGAATAGGATAGCATAGACCAATTCTGCTTCCTGTATTATAAAGAAGCTGGAAGGAGAAAGGACTACTGGTGAAAAATCTGTGGAGATTCTCCGTCATCCAAATCATAGTTGTCTCAAAGGTGCTTTTTCTTTAAAAGGCAACCTGACTGGGTTTTTTTTTTTCCAGAAGAAGAAAATGTTTCACTTCTCATCCAAGATAAATCCAAGACAAGATTCAATGGATCATCTGCATTTGAAAGACAAAGGCCATTTTTTTGAAGACAGCAATGACCAAATTTTGGAGAGAGAAGATCATTGATTTGAAAGAAGGTTAAAAGAACCCACTTATGTTCGAACTGAACATCTCTCCATCAACAGAGAGGGAGGAATAATACCACCTATCTCCAATTTACAATGCAGCCCTTAGAATAGTTCCAAAAAGATTCCACAACTAATTGCACTCTGATTCAGGTAACCCTGACGAACAGCTAAACCCCCAGGTGGCCTCAATAGCTCTCAGGGAGTGATAAAGACTAGATGACTGCAAAGAAATACAGTTCTTCCATTCCCCCTCTCCTGCATACCTATCAGAATCTATCCTTCCATCCCCTCAACATCCAGTCTCAACTGTCAATACCTATCCTTTTATTGCAAATTAAACAATAAAAAGCTTCTTGGATCAGAAGTGAAAGATTTTCTTCTTCAAGGGAAAAAAGAAAACAGCCCAATTGCCCTTTGAAGAAAAAAGCACCTTTGAGGCACTATTGAAAAAGTTTTTCTGCAGTGCCAGTCTGCACAGTGTGACCTTTAACAGTAAATATTAGGATAAACCTAAACTTTATTATTTAGCTATCATCCCAATTTTTGCAGCTTAGATCTGCAGCCTTAGTCAGAGTCAGCCTGGTTGTACATTATACCAACCAGTTCCATGTTGAATCCACCATTTTATTGTAGTTTGAACTAGAGCACGGAGTAATAAAAGTATATTAATAGGTGTAAAGCAGGGCCCATGGTCCACATCTGGCCCACAAGGTGCTTAGATCTGGCTCACAGGCCACCCTGGAAACAGCAAAGGATTGGCCTGTGGTACCTCTGCCAATAAAACAGAGGCCCTTCTGAGCTTTGTTTTCACTGGGAGATGGTTGCAGGAGGCTGTTGCAGCTGAAAACAGAGCTTGGGAGCCTATTTTTGCTGGCAGAATGTTCAGACTGCCATAGGCACCCTCTGACATGAATGAAACAGCCATTCTGGCCACACTGCCCTGCCCCCCCAGGTCAAACACAACCTTCATATGGCCCTCAATGAAATTGACTTGGAGACCTCTGATGCAAAGGATTTAATAATGTAAAACAAGAATTCCACTTTTTCTCTGTTCCATGTGCAGAAACTGAGTAGCGAATTGAATCTTCTTTTATACTAGTAAAGAGCCATTATTTCATATCCAATGACAAATAGACAGAATTCTTCATTGGCCAAGTGTGATTGGACACACAAGGAAATTGTCTTCGGTGCATAAGCTCTCAGTGTACATAAAAAATACATTTCTCAAGATACAACATTTAATCATAGGATACTAAATAAGCAATCAATTCATACTGGGAAATTAAATAAAATAATATAAATCATAAAGATATAAGCAGCAAAGTTATAGTCACAAGTAGAAGGAGATGGGTAATAGGAAGGATGAGAAGAATAAAAGTAATAGTCTTAGTAAATAGTTACAGTGTTGTGGGAATTAGTTGTTTAACAGAGTGATGGCATGCAGGAAAAAATTGTCGTTGTGTCTAGTTGTTCTGGTGTGCAGTGTTCTATAAAATTGTTTTGAGGGCAGAAGTTGAAACAATTTATGTCCAGGATGTGAGGAGTATGGATATTTTCACAGCTCTCTTTTTGATTCATGCTAAACACATGGGATACCATTTGTTCTCCTACTGTGAAGATCAGCAAAGCAAACTGAAGGAAATGATATTCCAGAGTAAGGAACTGCAAAAACAAAATAGATAGATAGATAGATAGATAGATAGATAGATAGATAGATAGATAGATAGATAGATAGATAGATAGATAGATAGATAGACNAGACAGACAGACAGACAGACAGACAGACAGACAGACAGACAGACAGACAGACAGACAGATAGATAGATAGATAAATAAATGAATGATATATTAACTTGGACCTATTTATCTTTAAAATGATGAAAATCCTTACAGATTGAAGATTAAATCCTTGGTAAATCTAAATGGAAGAATGTGGGTAACATATCTTGTGGTATGCTGTGCTCTTTCCCACAGGATTTAAGACATATTGGTACATATTTTGAAACCGGGAAAATTCCATACTGCCAAATCATTGTTCAGTAAAGTCCTGAGAAAATTGAGTCATCACACTTGGTGTACATCAGTTTATTATTCCAGAAACAATGGAAGATGCGGTCTGAATGTAGAAATGTTGCCAGCCTGCATGGATATAGCCTGTAAACTGTGCCAAAATTTTAATGTAGCTTTGTGGGCTAGTGAAGCCTATTAGATATGACAATGAGGCTGTGAATCATTTCAACTGAGTAGCTGCTATAAGGACATATTGTCCTGTAATCAGTGTTTTGTTCTGTTTTAAATCACAAGCCATCTTAGAGATAACAATATCATCAAGATGTGAAAAATTACTGCATCTTACATCTATCATGATAAGATTATAGTTAATGCATTTTATATGAAATCTGTAAATTTTGATATATTTTTGAAAAATTTTGCTTCATCAGCTCCAAGAACATGTGGAGAAGTACTAATTTATTTGAAAGAAGAGAAAAGGGACTAGATTATATGGCCATTCTATTTACTTGTGGGTGCTTCTTAAACTGAGAATAAAACCCATCATTTCAATTAAAAAACATTTTAACATCTGGAAGCCATTTGTTACAATGTAATCAGCATTGTGTGTGTTTTTAAATAGTAACTTCTGTTGTGGTTTAACCCATGCCTGACTGTATAATTTGCCAATTTAACCCTGACCAGCCTGTGAAATTTATCATTTTTTGACTGGTGACTTTCATAAAGACCTTTAAACAGGATGATTTATTTACACTAATTCTGCCTTGAAAACAATAGTGCCCCTGTCCAAAGCAGGATGTTGTAATTCATCCCTTTGTCCTCTTCATCAAGACAATCACAGAAAGTGAAGAGTCTTAAATTGCATGGAAAGAGGTCTGTGGGAAAAGAGCAGGCAGGATGGAAACACTCATAAGGAATCCCATCCTGGAAATACTAACAAAGTTGGCTTCTTAGTTCTGTTTAGTATTCCTCAAAGAGGTCAAGGGTTTGATATCTTCTTAACAGTCCACCATAGTGGAAACAAGTAATTAGATGAAGTATGCTAGTAAAAAGAATGCAAACAACAAACAAACAATGAAAAGATGCACAGGCTTTTCTAGGCCAAAGGTTTTTTTCATGGGTTTGGAGCCAAGCACACCCTGAAAAGAGAAAATTGGATTACGGGAACGGGATCATATTTAATTTCGATCAGTTACACTTCAATAGAATAAGTTTGGCTAATATGGTTGATTGCTCAGCAGTCACATTTAATATTCCACCTCATGTTAAAAAGGACCATTTGAAACCATTAATTGGGGTAGTTCTATAGTTTTGGCAGGCAGAAGCGGACCAGGTGATGCATTGACAGAGGTGATGCACTTCAGATATGTGAGAAAATAAATGTAGGTCTTTTTTAAAAAATAGGACTGCCTGGTCTTGGAGCTGTCTTAACATCTGTTTCAGGGGAACTTTTCAGTGATGATATCTCTGCTGAGATATTCCTGGGCATTTGCCAATTAATCCTGTGCACTGAACAAGATTATAGGGAGTGTTTTATAGATCACAGCCAGCTGAAAACTCTCAAAACATGAGCAGTTGAGGACTACACAGAAAGGTATTTGGTGATTATAAATGAATTTTTGATGCCCATCTTTAATATCTTCTTATAGAAGTAACTCTGAATAGGAATCTTAGACTTCCTTTTAAAAAAAAGAAAGAAAATCTCCAATGTTTCTAATTTTTAAAGCTTTAGTCCTGGTGTTGACTTCTGAATTAAGGCTACCAAAATTGGATTGTATTCATCTTAATGATCAATTAATGGCAACAAAAGTTTAGAGCTTTGGCATCTAGTAGTTATTTTGATTTCTACAGTCTGCTTTAAAGGAATTATTAGTACTGTATCAGATTAGGGAGTTATTTTGCTCAGAATAGTCAGCAATTTGGCATGTAGGTGTGAAGATTTGCATTCAGAAGACCCCATGATCAATTTCTAGCTTTTTTTAGGGAAAGAAAGCAACCGAGACATAGACCAATGGAAAATGCAAGCCTATTTCATCACTACATATGTACACTGTCATGCTTAAGCAGCCATATGGAGGAGTAGCAAAAAGGACTAGAAAATGGTCATCAACCATACTGTTTTATTTTGTTCCATCTGCTGTTAATTGTTGTGTTCTGGTCAGTGAGCAAAATAGTGTGACATCTGATGTTGCCTAGCTGGCTAATTAAATGTCTGCAAGAAAACAGCCAATCTTAGAGAATACAAAAGACCCTACCATAAATAAGTTATAAAAGGGGGGGGGGAGAGAAGAAGAGAGGAAGAGGAGGAGAAGGATAGAGGGAGAGAAGGAGAGGGGAGAAAATTATTTTATAACAAAACCATTCACTGCATCTATGTTTCTCTACTTGCAAATCTTTCCTGTTCTCCTCTTGTTCTTTATATTGTGCCCTTTGTTTGTTACTCATTCCTGCATTACTAATCTTTTCCATTGACGTCTGGCTATTCAGTATCTCTTCTGCTTTGCCCTAGGCCTTTAAGAGGCTTCTCTTTCCTCCACTTCTTACCTGCTGTGTAACTAAGGGAGTAGGTGGAACATAATTCAGTCAGAACAAGGACCAAGTGTTAGAGCCAACAATTCTAATGAACAGAGGATCTGTTTAAGATGTTGAGACCTTGTCAACTGTGCAAGAAGACAACTTCTCATATACCAGCTCTGAATTTTTTTAATTATAATGTACCACGTCCCACTGGATTATCCCCACCCCTGAATAATTCCATTGTGATTGTGGCTGTATTCAAGTGTGGTTTTATTAAACAGGCAAGGATAGTTAAATGAAAATTTCAATTAGCCTGATCGTACAAATCCTATAGCATGCTGTAAATTGTGCAATTCCTGTTTACTCCTACGCATTTGCTTCTTGTTCAAAACAAATCTTGAGCTTACATGAAAAATATGGGGGAACAGACTGAAAGATTTTTGTTGGAATCTGGGGAAAAGGTAAAGTATATCATGTGGGATAAAGGGATTTCAAGTCAAAACAATTGCGTTGAGGTCTTATCTCTATCCAAAAGGCATGAAGAACTGTGGAGGAAAATGGCAGGGTTTTCTGTAGCTTTCTGTGACAGGAGTCTTGCACAGAGAAATGCTAAGTGATTAAGCTTCAGCTTCTGAAGGTATAAGGCATAAAGAGTAAGAAGAAGAACCCCTATTTGATAATGTCAAAGGAATATACTGCAAGCAGTTCTGAAACTCTTGTGTTATTGTACAAAGGAAATCAAATTTTTCCTTCCAATCTTCCCTTGTCATACTTTGCTTAGGACACAGCCACTTCCAGGGCAAAAAGTGATAAATTATAATAAAAGTTAATATACTTGAAAAATAAGTTGAAATTGTACAATAAAAGAGAATATTTGTAGGTAGGGTTAAACTGTAAACTCCTAAGTGGTCTCTGAGCTTGGTTGTTTTCTTGTAGATATTTCATTTCCCAACTACGTAACATCAGCAGTGCTAGCAGGGAGTTATATAGAAGTAGTTGCAACCAACTCATAGAGTGCCAAGGATCACCTCACTGGTAGAAACTGGCCAAAGGTGGCAGTCCATTCAGGTAAGCATTCTTCTCAGGATGTCAGAGATTCCACCTATTAATAAACCAAAGATTCTTTCCTCCATGAGGCTGCCACTTCTATCTATAATGCTAATTGAAAAAGAAATAAGTGGAAAACTACAGTCGAAAAGCAGATGGGATCTGACCCTAGAGTACCCCCTTTTTGGATAACCAGTCAATTATACTTTATAAAGGGCAGGTTCTTTGGTGCCCATTTTCAGAGAACAAAGGCAAGATTTTTTCCTATATAAGGAGCTTGCAGGGGAGGGCATAATGTTGAAATAGTAGCTATAGCAATAACCTTTAGAATTATACACTGCTTCATAATGCTTTGCAGCCTTGAGTGGTTTACAATGTCTGCCTATTGTACCCAAAAAACTGCATCCTCATTTTATCCACCTTGGAAGGATGGAAGGCTGAGCCAACCTTGAGCAGGTCAGAATCAAACTCTTGGTGGTGAGCAGAGTCAGCTTGCAATGCTGTATTCTAACTACTCTACCACCACAATGTAGTGGTTAGAATGCAGTATAATAATAAACTTCATCTCTGCTTCAAGCACCTGCCTGTATTTTACATTCTTTTTCTTATCCTGGCTCACAATGAACCAGATTTTCCCCCGCCTAAGTCCTGAGGAAATTATCTCAGCTATTGTTATTGCCATAAATTGATAGAACTGGAGGAGATTTCAGAGGCCATTTAGTCCAGCTCCTCTCTTAGTGCAGGATTTGCTGAATGATATGCTATGTGATTTGAGGACATCTTCCTCACTGACATGAGAACTTACTATGAACCAGCTCTAGGCATTTAAACTCAGAGGCCCTTTAACTGAACTATTTCTCAAAATAGTTAGAAACGTGGGACAAAATGGGAAAAATATATCTCTCTTACAGCAAGGCTTAACAAAAACAAGCAGTAATGAGTTACGGAAAAGAAACAAAGAAAAGAGAATGGACAAGAGGAAGAGAGACTTAAAGCAGAGCTGAAGTCAAACAAGGGAATAAATCAGGCTTGGAGTCCAGATGGAATGAATGTTAACAATCCTGGATGTGTTTGGAGAGAAGGTTGTCAGCAGAGGCAAAGTGGATCAGTTTTATTAACAGGAAACCTAAAGAAGTCTGGAATGTATATTTCACAGAAAGAAAAGTCAAGGAGAAATTTACCTATTCCAATGTGGGTAACACTCGATTTGGAAGAATCAGCCTTCAGTAAGATTGAATACATTTGGAAGAAACATTTTTTCTTGATTGTCTGAATTATTTCAGTTTTATCTTAGTATTTTGATGCTCTGGCTAGGATTCTGAGGAAAAATAATAGTTAAAAATAATTTTACAGATTAACAGAGTTGGAACTTTGTAGGTCATCTAGTCCATCCCACCCACCCAAGCAGTAGACCTTACACCATTTCTCATAAATGGCAGTCCAATCTCTTCTTGAAAGCTTCCAGTTATGAAGCTCCCACAACTTCCAAAGGCAAACTGTTCCATTGGTTGATTGTTCTCATGGTCAGAAAATTCCTTTTTAATACTAAGATTTAATTATACTAAGAAATACTAAGATTTCTAGGTTGAATCTCTCCTAGATCAGTTTCCATCCATTATTCCTTGTCTGGCCTTTGGGTGCCTTGGAAAAATAGCTTGGCCCCCTCCTCTTTGTGGCAGCTCATCAATACTGGAACACTGCTATCATGTCACCCCTAGTCCTTCTCTTCACAAGACTAGTCATACCAAGTACTTGCAACTGTTCATTGTATGTTTTAGCTTCCAGTCCCCTTAATCATCTTGGTTGATTCTCTGCACTTTTTCTAGAGTCTCAATATCTTTTTTTATAATTTGGTGACCAAAACCAAATAAGGAATAGCTTGGCTCAGTTTCTTAACCAAATAAGAAATAGCTTGGCTCTGTTTCAAAGTATAGGAGAATGTATTAGGGTTCTGGACAGCAGAGGTTCTGGACATTAGATACAGATAAGGTAAGAACAGGTCAAAAGAGTAAAGATGATGGCCATGGTGGCACAATGAAAACATGATTCTTTCTTACATGTTTTGTGCAGATAAGGCACATAAAAAGAATATGACTAATATGACTTGATTGCTTATTATACTCTATGACTATTATTAAGCGTGTACCTTATGATTCTTGACTCTTGATGAATGTATCTTTTCTTTTATGTGCACTGAGAGCTATATACACCAAGATAAATTCCTTTTGTGTCCAATCACACTTGGTCAATAAAGAATTCTATTATTATTATTACTTCAATGGCCATTTTTACTCTTTTGACCCAAGCCCTACATGAATACCTCTGCAAGTAGTCTCTCTGAGGCAGAAATTCCTCAAAAGGAAGCAAATTGCAATCTTCCTAGTGTTTTTTTTTTAAAGCAATTTAGTGCTTCAAAGGACTCAGGAAAGGCAGAACCTTGGTATATAAAAAATGACCTTTTAGTATCAGTTTTCCTCATATGGAAAATCCACAATAGGGAGATGAGATGAGTGGCTAGCATGTTTATGATCAATAGATGGGACAGGCAATCTGATGGTCTTTAGTTATTTCAGATTTTTATCATATTTCTTAACTCTTAGGGCTAAAGTAAGTGGTAGGGCAAAGCACTTAGGGAAATACCAGTGGACTACTTATATTCTATAATTTACCAGGACTTTTCAATCATGGTGATTGAGGGGATTTTGTCTTAGTTCCTTTGTGTTTCAATATGTTCTTTCCATTTCTCTCTCAAATCATAAAATCTTGGGTCCTTCTTAGGATTAGAACCCTGTTGGTGCAGTGGTTGAAGTGCCATATTGCAGGCAAACTCTGCCCACAACCTGGAGGTTGTGTCAACCATCCATCCTTCTGAGATTGATAAAATGAAGATAATATAAACAATTTTGGGGGGGCAATATGCAAATAATTCTTTTATGTAAATGCATCCAGAGAGTGCTATAAAATGCTATGACATATAAGCCTAAATGCTATTGCTATTGTTAAATGCTTTTCTTAGGATTTTCCCCTAGTCTATTTTCCTAGAACTTTCTGAGTAACCTTCAAAGCTACAAGCCGAGTATCCTTCAAGGGAAAAGGAGATGATTCTGTAGCTGCTATTCCATCAACCTTTTCACAACTCCAATTTTCTTTCTTGTTAAAAGCTGCCATTTATTACTTCAAGGAATGGAGTGTGATACAGCAGAATGCATTCTCTGTGGAATCAAGAGTTTTTCGATGGGCAAAAAAGGATTACCATGCATCTTGAACACATGAAAACCATCTGAATTTGACCTCCTGAATGTAGAGGGAGGTCTTCTTCTCTCGTGTCGCTACACTTTTCCCAGCCACTGTAGAACACAGGCTCTGGCACATGGGGTGTAATCGTGAAGATCATGTGATGTACAGGGTTGTGGTCTTTCAGCTACAAGAGTCATGCCTGGGATTCTTGGACGAATGTTAATGTTAGAGGGAGGTACCCAAGAGGGAATTTACCATCCAAGATTGTGCTTTTATAAATGGTAGACTCAAGAGTATATTCAAACCGCATTGGGGTTTCTAAATGGACATTGCTCTTGACTTCATGATTATGAATTAATTGTCTCCCCTCTTTTAAACTCAATGGATTCGAACAGTGTTAAGAGAATATCAGTGTGTTTGTTATTGGGTTGTGCATGTTTACAGAGAGACGAAAATCCTACAATAGCATATATCCAGGGATGGGATAAAAATAAAAAAGTGGCAGTTGCAACTGTGCAATTTTTTTAATATGTTGTGTCCCCAAAATGGACAGAAATCTGACTGCAGCATTTCAGCTATCATTTTGATTTTTAAAATTTTCCTCCACACATGTGCTCAGGCAACATGATGTTTCCCTTTTTAAAAAATCTCTGCTTTTTGTTTATGGTGAATTAAAGCAGGAGAATTAAATAAACAAATGAAATGTATTTAAAACCTGAAAATAATGTATATTATTTCCAACTGCCTCTTTAGCACCCTAAATCTTACAAACATTCCAAACCATATTTCTTCCAGATCATATTTTGCTTTTTGTTTATTATATTTAATACCAAGATAAATTTAAAGCAGAAATTTAGAAGAAGAAATATCGATCAAAGTTTAAATTCCTAATAGTTCCATCTCAAGTTTTTATTGTGACAATCATAAATTCAGGGGATACCTGTAAGTATCTAATGAAATCTTAAGAATATGAATCTAAATAATAATTATAAGAAGCAGCAGTAGCATACTGTCATCAAGATTAGTTTTTGCTTCTTGAATTAGCACATTTTTTTCTTAACAAAGTTTTTCTGAACAAAAATGACAGCATTCACTGATATCCAATAAGATACCTAATTGAAGCTCCATTTAAAGAAACTGTCATGAATAATTTGCATAGGCAGGTTTAGAAAGCTTTTTATTTTTCAGAAAATATCTCCTGACATTATGCTGCAACAATGTAGCCATTTCTGTGCTTGATGTTTTAGAATACAGTAGAATAGAATAGAACTTTTTATTAGCCAAGTGTGATTGGACACACAAAGAATTTGTCTCGGTGCATATGCTCTCAGTGTACATAAAAAAAATGCATTTGTCAAGAATCAAAAGATACAACACTTAATAATAGTCATAGGGTACAATAAGCAATCAGATCATACTAGGAAATAGTCAATATAAATCGTAAGGATACAAGCAACAAAGTTAGTCATACAATCATAAGTGAGAGGGGATGGGTGAAAGGAAGGGTGTGAGGATGTTAATTTCAGACTTGCTTTTGTATGAATTGTATGTATTATCCAATAATAGGAATAACAGCTCTTTTGAAAATCAAATAGATTTATTCTCTCTGAAAAAGTAAATAAGAAAGAAAGAAGAAAGAAAGAAAGAAAGAAAGAAAGAAAGAAAGAAAGAAAGAAAGAAAGAAAGAAAGAAAAGAGGGAGGGGGAGAGGGAGGGAGAAATATTCCTGAATGTGTAAATAAATGTAAAGAAGATGGTGTATTTTTGTCAAAATGATTGCGAGGAGAGAATTTAAAAGAAAAAATATAGGTATGGCCAGTTAGAAAAGACTCATCAATATCATAGAAATGTTTTTTTCCAGATGTTTTACAGCCACCCAATTCCTAATAGGAAAGGATATAGTTTTCGTATGCAATAGATAGTGAATTATATATTAGGGATTCTACTTCATCTCCCAACGCATCCTCCAGTTTCTCACTCCAAGTCAATTTTCTAGTCAGGCTGTACATCTGATTACCTGATCAGATTCAGTTGTGCAATTGATTAATTTAGGAACTGGGCATCCAGTTGACAAGTGAAATCAATGTTAATTATAGCATGATTTCTAAACATAAGTACTCACATGGAAGCTTAACTATTGTACCACTTCCCTCTGTGGCAGGAATTCAGTTTTATCCCCTCCCCTCCCTTTTTTTAAACAAAGATATCTTTTTCAAATATTGACAATATTGATCTCATAACCCATGTCCTATGTCAATGCAACTGAATGTAAGCTGCACAAAATCTTTCCCTATTAGAAAGGAAGGAAGGAAGAAAGGAAGGAAGGAAAGAAGTGTCATTTCTTGAATTATAGGTAGTCCTTTCCTATGAATATGTGTTAGCAAATTCTATTCATACCACCTCTGGATATAATGATAAGTAGCTAACTATAATGAAGAGGGAGACTTCCTAATCTAGCTGCTCCTCCAATTCTTCTTATTCTCTAAGTCAGTGTTGGCTAACCTTTTCAGCACTGAGTGCCCAAAGTGTGTGCATGTGCATCCCCAAAACGCAATACACGAACATCCCCATGCATGTGCCCTGCATCCCCCATACGCCCCCTGCCCCCTGCACATGCATGGCAGAGACACAAAGACATGCTGGCCAGCGGGAGGCATGCATGCATGTACGGTGGAGCTGAGCTGGGATAAAGCCCCACAGAGAGGGCTTTGTGTGTCACCTCTTGGGATGCATGCCATAGGTTCACAACCACAGTTCTAAGTGATGAGATTTAAAAACTTTTTAAGATCCTGCTCCTCACCCCTGACACATTCCATTTTTAATTTTAGGAATATAAGGAATATATACACATTCCATTAGTTTTAGGAATATAAGCCAACACAAATTGAGATTCACAGCTACCTTATTAGGGATTACCAGGGATAGGATTCAAATTTTTTAACACCCAGTTCTATGGGCATGGCTTAGTTGGTGGGCATGGCTTGATGGTCATGTTATTGGCTGGACGTGGCGAACTCAACATCACTCACATCAGGGCATGCATCTCCTCTCCTGGCCTCTCATGACTGTGGGGATGCTGCAACAGTCATAAGTGTGAAAAATGATCATTAAGTCACTTTTTTCAGTGCCATTGTAACTTTGAATGGTTACTCCACACATGCGAAGTACCAGCAAAGGAGGGAAAAAAAACTCCAGAGAGAAGTCTAGTCCTGCCAAGAATGTAATAAGGGTTTACGGAGAGGCAGTTTCTTTAAGCAACATCAGAATGTTTCCTTCCTGCCTTCCTTACAGGATTAGGTTAGCAATTTCTCTTAACAACCGGTTTCTCCAAACTGCTCAGAATGTTAACAACTGGTTCTAGCAAATAGGTACAAACTGGTACTGGCCTGGATATAACCAAAGTGTCCATATATCCTTCCCCAATTTTCTTCTGCTGCCAGTCATAAATTGGGGGGGGGGGCACAACTCTTCCAATATGGAAAGAGAAGATAGAATGGATTATTAGGGTTGATAGCAAGAAAATTCCACACTGATGCTTTTTTGCAAGTGAGAGAAAGATAAGGAATCTAATGTATTGGGTGCATCAGCCAAATCTGATGCATCTTTGACTAAAAAAAATATAATCCTCATTGATAACAAATTTGTTCAGGCTTTCAGCCTTAGTTCTTCAAAACTGATAAAAGGATTAGACCATACTAGTTGGCAAATGTGTCTTGTTAAATCCAAATATTTCTTAATATGCCTTAATTGCAAGTTAATGCTCTTTTCCCAACAACTTTTCCTCAGGGTGGAAATCCATTGACTGATTGATACCCATTACCCTGAAAAGTGCTGTGCATACATCAAGACTGTTATATAAATGAAACCATATTTCAGAAGGAACAACATTCCTCATCTATTCTCTAAGTCTCAGAGAGCACTAGGAATGTGTTCAGAATACAGTTGATTAAAATGAAAAGAAAAAAAACCAACTTTAGGGAAGTGACCTTCTGAATGGAGAACTGGGACTGTGGGAAAGCATATAGTTTTAAATCCAGGATCCTTATACAGCTATTTTTCTATTTGGGTCATTCCAGGCATACATGCACATATATGAAATCAGGTAAGGAAGAGACTTGGAAAGGAAAATAAATGAGTGACAAAGAGTTAATCGTTTTTTTCTGTCAGCCGCAATTTCCTCCAAAGCTGCTTTCCACTGGGGCTTCATTATAGACATATGTGTATTGTTTTTTTTCAGCAAACTTTTGTTAAACTTGGTCAAAATTATCCCAGTGTTTCAGCTTAGCCAAAAGTTACATTGGAGAGTTATAGCTAAGGTGAGAATTTTACTTCTAGATAACATTTTGGGAGGGCAAGGAGTATCATTGTTTCTACAAGCAGTAGAAGAAGATGATCAGGCTAAGCTGGATGGAGGGATCAAATGTATCATCAGTCTCAAGTTCCTTCACACTCTGAGAGATATAAGTCCACCCCACCTTGAATTCCATTGGCTCCTGATTTCCTGTGTTTGACAGCTGAGAGAGCGTTTATGGCCCATCCTATGGTACCATGTATAGTACTGAAGAAGCCCATGTTCAGGTTCCTTTGTTAAAACAACATTGTGTGCAAAGATCTCCAGAAAATTGTTTTGCTGATAGCTTCTCCACAATTACTTCAGATTATTACAACCAAATGACACCTATGTTTCTTGGTTTGATAACCCCAAGAAGATGGTTTGAATATCATGCTGTACCACTTTATGGCTGAATCTTGCTTTATCCTGTTGTTTATTGCCAAAGGTATCTCTGTGGTGAGATCATTTTTGCAAATCTGGGCCCAGCAGCATGTGTGTATGTGGAAGGAATATCACCCATATCCTAGAGCAAGGGTGGGGAACAATGGCCCTTTTATGGCTTGTGGACTTCAACTCCCAGAATTCCTGAGTCAGCCATGTCATTGTTCCCCACCTTTGTCGTATATCAGTGGTCTTCAAATTTAACAGCTTTAAGACTTGTAGACTTCAACTCGCAGAGTTCCTCCCCCAGTCATGTTAGCTCAGGAATTCTGGGAGTTGAAATCCACAAATCTTAAACTTGCCAAGTTTGAAGACCCTTGTCCTCGATCATGGGTGTCAGACTGGTGGCCCTCAGGCTGGGTATGTCATATGAAGGCCATACCCACCCCAGGTTTGCAAATGGGAAAAACATCACGAAATATCATGTGATGGGAACGTGACACCGTGAACTTGACACCTGTGTCCTAGATTATCTATATGATCTTTTATATCACATAGTTGCACCTCTACCTCAGCAAGCTCTGAAGTAAAATCTCATGAATGGATGAGATGACTTGAATGTTTTGTAAGGCCAATTTATATCCAGTTTCACCACTGCCTAAAAAGGATAATGCTTACAGTATTTTACATCTAGCATAGGGGTGTCAAATTCAAGCCCTGGGGGCCAGATCCAGCTCACGGGGTGCTTAGATATGGCTCGTGGGGCCTCCCTGGAAACAGCAAAGGATCAGCCTGTGGTGCCTTTGCCAGCAAAAACAGCTCCCTGCAACTTTCTGCCAGCAAAAACAGAGGTCGGTTTTGGCTGGCAGAGCACTTGATCCATAACAGGCGCCTCCAACATGAATGACACTGAGCTGGCCATGCCCACCCTGGCCATTTCCATTGCCCCCTCAAGGTCAAACACAACTCTGATGCAGCCCTCAATGAAATCGAGTTTGATACCCCTGAGATAGCAGGATCCATTTGCTGCATTATCTACCATAATCTCCAGATGATATGGTTATTAAATTGGGTGGGGATTATCTCAAATATAAAGAAAGGCACTCTGAAAGATTTTGAATCTGATCATTATTTACCAAAATGCTTTCTGAGTTCTACTTTTTGAATCTAATATCAACCATTGCAGTTCCTTATTTTCAGCATCTCTACATCTTTTGGCATCATAAAATGTCCTGTTTGAAAACTGAGCATCCTGTCAAAGGGTGAAACAGTCTCCTTGTAAATGTGATCTTTCAAATTGGATGCCAAGTTTCACAACTGGTCAAGGATTATCTGACAGCAGCAGGATGGAAAGTTTTGTTAATGACAGTGTTTTGCAAAAGGCAGCTGATAGTAGAATGCATTTTGCTGGTCACGTTCACAGAATTATCTATATACCTCCCAGTCTGAAGAACAAATAATGAACCTAAAGCCAACTCTTTGAAGATAGTGAGAGAAAAATAAATACTGGAGCATCTGCAACTAATCCATTTTAGCTGCAAGAAAAACAGAGATTAATATAAATGACAATAAAAAAATTACTGTTGTTGGCAATAGGAATAATTTGGAATATATTTTGTTACATGAAATGTTATATGAGAAAAAAATGACACATGGCACCCTGGTAGCAAAGAATATTGAAAAACATGGTGTTTTCCCATACAATGCAAATAACTAATACCGGTGATTTTCATTTATTTAATTTATCAAAATGTATATACCTCCCATCTCACTTAATTGAATCTAAAGGAATAAAAATATATATTTCTTCCTAAAAATAAGGATATTTAGACAGTATATTTACATTCTGATGATAGCTCAGGAAATTTAGTCTAGTTTTCATAACCAAGTTATGAAAACAACAGATGTTTTAACTAAATAGTTTTGACTTTGCATACTTTCAGACTTATTCCTAGGATTTTATTTTAACCTTGGTTATTGAATGGAACAAATAATTTAATCCTTCTTTGCAGTCCACTTAAAAGTTATTATTTGACTTTACTGAAATATTAGAAAACAATGGGATCTTTGTTCCAAAATCATTTCTGAAGAAAAAAATTCAGAATAATCTGGGGATTCTGAATTAACTGGGTGGTTTCATAACTGGCTGGTCAACCGTACTCAACATGTAGTCCTTAATAAAACTGCATCTACATGGAGGGAAGGATAGAGTGCTTTGGTCTTAGGCTCAGTCAGGTTACAAATAGTCTTTAATTTATGACAGTTAATAATCTTTTGAAATCACTATTAAACCCCCAAAAGCTGCTTATAACCCAGTTCCAAAGTTATAATGCGTAGGCCCCCATGGTCATGTGATTCGCATTTTGGCCTGCATTTATGTGACTATGGTTTACACTGGCTTTTGTTTTTCAGAAATTGTATTTACTTCCACAAAGGGCCATGAAATTGGGTTTGCCTCTGTACAACTATCTTTACAACTATCTGTACAACTCTTTACAACTATCACAATTTAAGATTATAATTGCCAAGCCCAATTATGCTCATAACTCGATGAATACCTTAAATGCTTATACTTTTGATTAAAGGTAGCTCCATTCAATGTAACCCCATTCAGCTAGAGCCATTATTTACCACTAGATTCTGTTGGGACAATTTTAGTACATATAGCCTGCTAGCGCTTGTCAGTTTAATAAAATTGTATCAAGCTCAATATAGTTTGGAATTATATGAACAAAAAATGTACATCTGGGAAAGCTGTCTTTAAAATATATAAAAGGTTTATGCTGTGAAATGTGACCCTATTTAAAAAAATAATTTGCAGAGCAACCAGTTTTACACTGGTTCACATATCATGACTCAAATTCTTTTAGAAAGAAGACTAGATCAATTCGCCTGTGTCAGAAAGGACAAAGCCAGTTTTCTTTAAATGTTACAATTGGGGGACACATTGCTACATTGCTTTAATGGCATATTTAAATATTTTCATTGCTCATGTACTGGTATCTCCTATTTGCATCTTTGTTGTGTATTCCTGCATTTCCTTCTTTTGAACTACGGTGTTTAAGAATGCTAAACAAACTTTTACAGGAGCTTATCTTTAGTATTGCAATAGTTATTAAATGGTGCTAATGAATTTTCTGGCTAGCAATCACTTGGACTAGAACACAAACTCCTTTGTGGGTGACAGAAATGTAAAATTTCTTTCCTCATCAAGGCATGACTGAATGGCCATTACATTGCCTGAATAACTGCAGGAATGCAAAACGTATGGGCTTTCTTTACCAAATGGAGTTATATCTGCAACTTCTGACCATTGTCACAACTTTTAGACTATGCCTTGGCACATAGCAGCACTGAGCTGAAGCACAACACATTTTGCAAATAGCATAATTCCCTGGAATTGCTGTTTCTTATATCTGTTTCAAACAAACTTCTCTCTTGGAAGTTTCATTTATAAATCTGCCATGATAGGAGCAGCAGAATTTGGAAATGGCACATTTCATCCGCTGGTACACCAGGTTGAACTGATACGGCTTTCATAATCTGTGAATCACATCTATTATGGATCTTACACAAGGATTTGAAAGAGCAGCCTTGTATTTGGAATACAGACGAGAGTAGATAATTTGAATAACTCACCATGCAACATTTTTTGCTAATTTGCATTTTACTAATTTGCTATTTGCTAATTTATTTCAGTTAATGGGAAATGTCCGTTGATTTGAATCATTCATTGCTTACTAAGGGAATTTCTGGTATTTCCTAATGATTTTATAAAACCTGTTTTTTACTGGAAAGGCTTAGAAAACTGAATTCTACATGCACAAGGGACTTTCACTCCATGTGGTCTAACTCTTGACACTAAACACTATTTCCCACATTCAAATTGTTTTTAAATGCCCCCTCAAATTAGTGTGTGTGTGTGTGTGTGTGTGTGTGTGAGAGAGAGAGAGAGAGAGAGAGAGAGAGGGAGAGAGGGAGGGAGGGAGAGAGAGAGAGAGAGAGAGAGAAACAGAGACAGAGAGAGAGAAAGGGAGAGACAGACAGAGAGAGAGATATCCCATTTTCAGATTCCATTTTCAAAAGAATCAGTTGACTTTGGATATTGTAAGAATGAGCCAAGCGTAGCTCATACAGAGAGGTTAGAGTGAGGTTAAATAAATGATAGTATATAGGGAGATGTGTGAAGAGGTGGTTTAAAAGTTCAACCTGCTAATTTAATAGTTTCTATGAGTGCTGAAATCAGAGTGGGAAATGTTATTTTTATCCACGTGAACTAGTAACATTTTAAGGCTGAGCTGGAAGTAAGTAGTGGAAGTGGAAGTAAGTGAAATAAGACTAAAGTTATGAGGACAGGTAAAATAAAATACATAAATAATAAAACAAAATAAAAATAAAATAAAATTTTCCACAGTATAACTGCACTATGGCTAAACAGAAGTGGAGTCAGGAACTTAATTAAAACCATTAAGTAGTTGCAAAAATGAAAATGTTAAGATAACAGCATCTGAGAAACAAGAAAGAACTATGGGAGCATGCTTAGAAGTCTTGGTGTTCTGTATGCAAATAACCGGCTTCAAATAATACATTCCGATTGGCTACTGAGAACGAAAAGGGATTG
>BHFT01063152.1:0-32082 GCA_004320025.1 Laticauda laticaudata | reverse complement strand
GAACCAATCCACTGCTTACTTTACTGGGCCAATCAGAAGTGTAAGTCTAGGAGTCAACCATTTACATATAGAACACGCTATATATATTTTTTATTTCTTTTCTGATTGGCAATGCGCAAGATTGTATAGAGGTGGTAGATTCAACTCCTGGCATCTTCACATAGGCTCTCTTACATTAAAATAGTTCTTCAGAATTCAAAGGACATCTTTATACCAAATAAAATGCTGATCTCTATGATCTCAAATAAAATGCTGAATGTTTGATTTATTTACTTATTTACTTACTGATTTATTTATTTGTTTTTCACATTTCTAAACTGCCCATTTCCCTCACAGGGATAAAAAAAACAAAGGATTTTATTGGGCTTTTGTGATTGTATCAAATAGAAGTATGGTTGAAATAGTATAGTATGTATTTTGGTCATTCTTTGTTGTCTCAGAAAATATCAAGCTCTGCCATAAACCAAACATTTTAAAATCAAGAAAGCATATTGTGGACCAGATGGCCATGCAAATCTGATACAAATAGAATCTTGAAGGTTGTAAGGTGGGTTAGGTGTGGGCAAGAAATCAAATATAAATACTCAGGCTAATTTAAAAGCCTCCTCATGCTTCTGTTGTGTTGAAGGAAACAAACAAGAGAAAAACAATGATTGCCTTTTTCAAAAACCTGGAAAGCAGGTTCCCATGTGGCTTAATGAGCAGCAATGTGCATGTTTGCAATGCTTGTGAGCTTTGCCTTAATTTAGCATTTCATCAGCTCTGTTTTGTACTTCAGTCATTCAGATGCTGCTGGCTTTCCTTTCTCTTGTGTGAGAGGTTTTACAAATCAACTATCTATAAGATTTCAAAGAGCAAAACTCTGCAAAACTGTATAAAGCCCAGCTACTGAACATGAATCAGAACAATCCTTTTGTCAGAGGCACTGAAAGCAAATAGCAGTATTGGGCTAGGATTTGAGTGTATTTAATCTTCAAATATCTATGCTGAGATAATCAGCCAAACATTCTTATCTTTTTTTTTTACAAACCAAGGAATAAAATCAAAGGTTATAGTATATCTCCCTCAAGGAGATGCTCTCCAAATGGTAGGGGACTTTACTTATAATCCCAACAATGACAATGAGGGCAATTAACCAATGGAATAGTTTGCCATCAGAAGTTGTGGGTGCTTCATCACTGTTTTAAGAAGAGACTGGACAATCATTGTCTGAAATGGTATAGAGCAGGTGTCAGCAACCTGCGGCTCTGGAGCCTCATGCAGCTCTTTTATCCCTCTGCTGTAGCTTCCTGTTGGTTGATCTCATTACTGGCTGGCCCCCTGCCTCTCGCCCTCCCTCCCAGTCACCCCTACCTGCCTGAGAAGGTAAGGGCAATGATGGGAGATGAAGAAATGACTGGGGGTGATTCTCTGATGCCTCATCTCTTGCTGGATGTGTGCTTCTTCCAGTCCTTGTTGGTGCTGGCCTCGGTTGTTTTGGGGAGATGCACAACCTGCACCCACTCTGAGACACTGGCCCAAACCAGCGCAACCAATGCCGATCTCACTAACACAAGGGCTGGCATGGTGGGAATGGGATTCAGGAGGAGGGGATGACAGAAAGGGGGATGGGCCTGCAGCTCCCAACCATGGCTTTAAACCTTGCATGGGGGGACTTTCGCTGACTGGAGAACACTTTTCAATCATAGCCACCAGCAGTACCACTCTGCTGGAGGATTAAAGAAGCCCAGGGCAGTGGGAAAAGGGTGCTGGTCCCACTGAACCTCACATGCCCACCCCGGGGGTTAGGCTCGGAGAAAGTCTGAACGCCCTCATCAAAGACGCTCACCCATTAGCCAGTCAACCTGCCGCCCACGAAATAGAAAATTAATTGCCTGTTTATTAAACTCCCCAACTTGAACATCACTTGTTGATGCCTGACACAAGGACAAACAGCTTAAATTCCATGTAAATTTAAAAATTATATAGGAGCAAACAGATCATTTGGTTTATTCATCTTTCTAATGTGTACATCATAAATAAGGAAATGCCAATTAGACAAGAATATTTAATTCTCAATTCAATTTCAGTTTGAATTGAATTGAATTGCCAAGAATATTTCTCACAGAAAACAACACTGCACTCTGAATAAATCAGTTAAAAATAATCTTCAGTTTTCCATAGTTTATTAAATTCAATTCATCTTTTCCAAAGAAGCCTAAATATCACAATAATATTTCTTTAGGTAACAATTGTATGGATATACCTTTCTAGTATTAATGGGAAGTGTTCTGGTATAGCAAATTAGGTCTGAAATCTGTAAATTAAAAGGCTCCCTTAACTGGTATTCTACAACAATATTTATCAACCTTGGCAGCTTGAAGACGTATGAACTTCAACTCACAGAATTCTCCAGCCAGGCCTTTGTCCTGATTGGATGTAAATTACATGGTAGTATTTAGAAATTATTATATTTCTACTCATACTTGAAGCTCAGATTCAATTTGAAGAAATAATTGCAACTGTTGCATGATTGAAAATATTTAATGGAACATTATTTAACATCATAAAAGAGTAGATCTAGGAATTTTTCCAGGAAAAATGCCTTAATGTAATATATACAAGATAGATATTGCCCATTTAATTTTTTAAAACATACAATATTCACTGTTTTGTAGAATATGAAAAAATAATGTTAAGTACAACCTTCTGTAGAAATAATAATTACTTGAATATTAGGCCAATTTTCACTTGGCAATCATTTGGTCTTGCAAATATTTGTGTGTATACAAAAATAGTTGTAAAGCCACGTGTTAAATCTCAGCACCTACCTTATTACCATAACAACACTCACAATCTTATTACAAGATCAATTAACCTCAGCCTTAAAATCAAGAGCTTATTTGCCATCATATTTTCCAAAATGACATATGCCATCAATTATTAGTCATACCCTTTTGTGTGTTTATAGAAACCAAACACAAAAATAATAGATGCAGAGCAAATATTAAAGGTATTAAAATTTAACAAAGCAGTGGGGAAGCACTTCAGTCATAATCATATGCCTTGAAGTTCTATTTTTCTATTTACAGAGGGAAATTAAGCTTTGGGTACACAGTTCTCAAGGATATTTGATGAAATATCTGGCTTAACAAACTCCATGTCTTCTTAATATGTAATTGGCCAGGGCAGCCTTGTTCAAATAGCTTTCTATTTGTAAACTTTCCCAACATCCTTCAACCAGATGTCTTTGAACCATAATGACATTGAATTCTGGGCCTTTAGTGCTTTTTTTATAGTATATCAGATAGAAGAGTGTCTATGGAGAGACTCAGTCATCTAGGTCATGATTATCCTAAAGGTGCTTTTTCAGTAGGCAACTGGACTTTCTTGTTTTTCTTTGACATCTGGGAGATTATTTCTGCTGAGGAACATTTTAATCAGATAAGAAACATAATGTGATGACCCAGGGTGTGGCATAAAGGCAACACAGTCAAATAAGCAAGAAGTGTCCCTTTAATACTTCCAACTTAGCCCCCAATGTCCAGGTTATCTTCAGGTGGAGAAAAAAACTCTCCCAAGAACAGTCTTCAAGTAGAAGAAATTCATTTCAAAAACAAAGTACATACAAACTGTAAATATAAATCCACACAAACCATGCTGCAGTAATTAACTTGACAGGATAGGAGAAGGAATTGCAAACTTGAAAGGCCAGCAAAACATACACAGTTGGGAAGATGCCAGGAACCCAGATAAGCCTCAATGATACCAGATAATTCACGATTTGCTCCCAGCAAATTTGCTGTGTGCAGCCTCCCTTTTTAAACTCTGTGTTCCCAGCTAATAAAGGAAATTGGGGCCCTTTCCTCCCCCATAAGCCATGCAAATCATGTTGCTCCCTTCTCCGCTCCTCCCTTCTCCGCTCCTCCCTGGATGCCCTAGGATGAAGAAGGGGTGGGCCTGGGTCTTCCTCTGAATTCCCTTTCTCTTGCTCTATCTCTCCCCTGCTCTGCCCAGCTGGCCTTTGCCCTTCCCCATTTTTTTCCACAGCCAACGAAGCCACACTCCCTTTCAACTGTTCAGCCTCCCCCTCCAAATCAGATTCTGACAGGGACATGACACATACCATTTCTGTTTGAATATCCTATTAACATGTGCTCAGTATGATGATGTCCGTCCATCATGTTCAAAGAGGACCTTGACATCTAAACAGATTGTTGACCACAGGTTGACCACAGTGTGTCCGCAGGTAGCTGGTAAGGCCTATATGGGCACAGAATGTTCTGCCACATGTCAAGCAGACATGTGTGGGCACCATTGTTGCAACATTTGCAGTTCTGGCTTTGTGGAGTGTTCGCTTCTTTTGTGCTGTAGTAGTTTTTTTGTCTTCAAATGTCTGTCAGCCTTGATGGATCAATGTGTGCCATGTCGATTGATCTTGTACCAAGGTTTCCCATGTTGATGGCTAGGGACTTGAAGGAGGCTTTCAACATGTCTTTGTATCACTTCTTTTGTCCCCCTTGTGATCACTTTCCTTGAGACAGCTCATCATCAAGGAGCTGTTTAGGGATGTGATGGTCTGGCATCCTTGCAACATGGCCTGCCTAGCATATCTGGGCTTTCATCAGCAGAGTGTGGAATGATGGCAGGCCTGCTCCAGAGAGGATTTCTGTGTCTGGCACCTTGTCCTGCCATCGGATCCTCAGAAGTCTGCAGACACAGGTTGTGTGGAAGTGGTTCAGCTGTCTAGCATGCCTCCTGTATACAGTCCAAGTCTTACTGATGTACATCAGGGTAGTTAACACTACTGTTTGATAAACTTTGAGCTTTGTAGCAAGGCTTATTCTATGGCAGTCCCACACATTTGTCTGTAGTCTGCCATATGCAGAGCTTGCCTTGGCAGTTCTGCAATTGACCTCAATTTCAATTGTCACTACACGGAAAAGAGTGCTGCCTAGGTATATAAATTGGTCCACTGCTTGTAGCTTTTGTCCCTTCACTGTGATGGTAGGTTCTTGGTATTGGGCTTTCAGAGCTGGCAGTGCATCACTTCAGTCTCCTTTGTGTTAATGATGAGGACAAAGTTGTCAGATGCTGCTGCAAATTTGTCCACACTGGCTTGCATTTCCTGCTCAGAGCATAGTCATCAGCAAAATGGAGATCTCATAGCACAGTCTCCATTATCTTGATGACATCCTGGAGTCTTCACAGGTTGAACAGTTTTCCATCTAACTTGTATCTCAGGCTAATTTCCAAGGAACTGTTCTGGAAGGTGTCTGACAGCATGGCTGAAAACATGATGAACAGGGTTGGTACCAATACACACCCTTGCTTGACGCCATTTGTAATGGAAAGGCCCTCTGAAGCTTCTCCATTGTTCAGAACATGAGCCATCATGCCATCATGGAACTGATGTACCATCAGGATGAATCTGTCTGGGCACCCAAATTTTGATGTAATGCATCACAAATCTTCATGACTGACAGCCTCAAAAACCTTGGTGAGATTCACAAAAGTAGAGTACATGATCATATCCATGGTGCCATGCTCTTTTGCAAAAACTGCACTGTGTCTCAGGTAATAGACCCTGTTCCACGTGGTCAGTCAGACAGTTCAGCAACACTTGTGCAAGGATCTTGCCTGCAATGGAAAGCAGTAATATTTTTCTATGATTATTGCAGACTTGTTTATTCCCTTTCCTCTTATAGAGGTGTACGATGGATGCATCTTTCAGTTCCTAAGGAATGGATCCTTGATACCAGAAGGATTGGAACAGCTGAGTGAGTTTGTCAGCAAGCATTGCATGACCATCCTCATAGATTTCTACTGGGATCGTCTCAGATCCTGGGGCCTTGCCACTGGATGGTTGGTTAATGGCCTGTAGGGTTTCAGTCTTTGATGGTGGGGCATCCAGGCTGTGGTTGATATCCACCTGGGGCATTCTATCGATTGCCTCATTGTTGATGGAAGATGGGTGGTTCAGTACGGATTGGAAGTGCTCAGCCCAATGCTGTAGAATCAAAATCTTCACAGTCATTAGAATTTCACCATCTGAGTCCAGTAGAGGGGAGTTCTGTGAGGTCTGAGGTCTGTATAAGGATCTGAGGGGTTTGTAGAACCTTTTAGCATCATTTCTATCAGCAAACTTCTGAATTTCATCTCCTTTGGCACTCAACCAGGAATCCTGCATCTTGTGAAGCTTGCTCTGTATAGTCCTGCAAGTGTTGTTGCAAGTTTTCTTAAGTGTTGATGACAGCAATAATGTTTAGGGAACCTTTTCTAGCCCCTTCCTCTTACCGAGGATTGCTCAGTGACTCAGATAGAGACCAAACTCAGCTGTTGCTTCTGTCAGCAAGGAGATGACCATTAGACCTGAGCTGCAGGTCTGTGGCTACACCTACCAATGTATCCACACCTGCTGCTTCATCATTCGCCCAATGCCATAGGACTTTAAAGGTTTTTGGGAGTTGGGGGAGTTCAAGATTGGCGCATGAATTGGATTAAAGTGAGGGAAAGGTATGCATAGTCAGCCTCACTCTCTCTTCCCAGATTCCATCTTGCTCCAATGGCAAAAGTCAAGACAGTTGGAAATGGGCTAGGCAAAGTGATTGACCAGGACATCTTTCATGTCTTGATGTGCTCTTAGTACATTCCTATTCTACTCCCTACTCCCTATTCTATGCTTGCAGACACAGTTTTTATAACTGTTGTCCTATTCTGGTAGGCTTCATCTGCTCAATCCACCAGAATCTGTCTTCACATGCTCAGGATAGACATGTCCCTATCTCAGTGAAGATCAATGATCTGACAGCTACCCTCAACCTGTTGAATTTGTTGCCCGGAGTGTGGCCACTGTATATGCTTATGCTGCAGCTACTAGGAGCCACAGGTAAGAGCTGAGTGACAGATGGAGACCAAAAGTGGATGAGCTGCCCTAAGAGGATATGACATGCCCCTATACCAAAGGTGCTACTCCTTCCTGAACACCCCATACACCCCGTGCTCAATATATGGCAATAGCAATAACAATAGCAGTTAGACTTATATACTGCTTCATAGTGCTTTATGGAACCTTCCAAGCAGTTTATAGAGTCAACATATTGCCCCTGGAAATCTGGGTCTTCATTTCACTGACCTCAAAAAGATGAAAGGCTGAGTCAATCTTGAGCTAGTCAGGATTGAATTCCTGGCAATCAGCAGAATTAGTCTGCAATTATTATTGTTGTAGTTAGTCACAAAGTCATGTTTAACCCATCATGACCCCATAGACAATGTTCTTCCAGGCCTTCCTGTCCTCTACCATCCCCTGGAGTCCATTTAAGCTCACACTGACTACTTCAGTGACTCCATCCAGCCATCTCATTCTCTGTCATCTTCTTCTTTTGCCGTCAATTCTTCCCAGCATTAGGCTCTTCTCCAGTAAGTCCTTCCTTCTCATCAGGTGGTCAAAGTATTTGAATTTCATCTTCAGGATTTTACCTTCTAAAGAGCAGTCAGAGTTGATTTCTTCTAGGACTGACCAGTTTGATTGCCTTGCAGACCAAGGGACTTGCAGGAGTCTTCTCTGGCATCATCATTCAAAGGCTTCAATTCTTTGGTGCTTAGCCTTCTTTATGGTCCAACTTTCACAGCCATACATTGCAACTGGGAAAACTATAGCCTTGACTAGACGCACTTTTGTTGGCAGGGTGATGTCTCTGCTTTATAATTTGCTGTCTAGATTTGCCATAGCTTTCCTCCCCAGGAGCAAGCATCTTTTAATTTCTTGGTTATAGTCCCCATCTGCTGTGAACTTGGAGCTCAGGAAAATAAAATCTGTCCATTTCTTCCCCATCTATTTGCCAGGAATTGAGAGGATCAGATGCCATTTTCTTAATGTTGAGCCAACTTTTGCACTCTACTCCTTCACCCGCATCAAGAGGCTCGTTAGTTCCTCTTCACTTTCAGCCATTAGGGTGGTATCATCTGCACATCTGAGATTGTTGATATTTCTCCCAACAGTCTTAATTCCAACTTGTGATTCATCTAGCCCCGCCTTTCTTATGTGCTCTGCATATAAGTTAAATAGGCAGGGTGACAGTATACAGCCTTGCTGAACTTCTTTCTCAATTTTGAACCAATCAGTGGTTCTGTATCCAGTTCTCACTGTTGTTTCTTGACCCACATAGAGATTTCTCAAGAGACAGATAAGATGGTTTGGTACTCCCATCTCTTTAAGAACTTGCCACAATTTGTTGTGATCCACGCAATCAAATACTTTAGCATACTCAATGAAGCAAAAGCAGATGTTTTTATGGAACTCCCTAGCTTTCTTGATGATCCAGCATATATTGGCAATTTGATCTCTAGTTCCTGTGTCTCTTCAAAATCCTGCCTGTACTTCTGGTAGTTCCCATACTGCTGGAGCCTAGCTTGTAGGATTTTGAGCATAACTTTGGTAGCAGGTGAAATGAGTGTGGCAGTTTGAACATTCTTTGGCATTGCCCTTCTTTGGAATTGGAACTAACCTGTTCCGATCCTGTGGGCACTTTTGAGCTTTCCAAATTGGCTGGCAAATTGAGTGTAGCAATTTTACTGCATTGTCTTTCAAGATTTTGAATAGCTCAGCTGGAATACTGTCACCTCCACTAGCTTTGTTATTGCTCAGATTTCCTCAGGCCTATTTGATTTCACATTCCAGGATGTCTGGCTCTAGGTCAGTGACCACTCCATCATGGTTATCAGGGATGTTAAGTTCATTCTTGTATAGTTCTTCTATGTAATTTTGCCACCTCTTCTTAATCTCTTCTGCCTCTGTTAGGTCTCTGCCATTTTGGTCCTTTATCATGCCCATCTTTGCATGACAAGTTCCCTTCATATCTCCAATTTTCTTGAAGAAATCTCTGGTCCTCCCTAGTCTATTGTTTTCTTCTATTTCTTTGCACTGTTCATTTAAGAAGGCATTCTTATTTCTTCTAGCTATTCTCTGGAATTCTGCATTCAATTGGGCGTGTCTTTCTCTTTCTCCTCTGCCTTTCACTTTCCTCAGCTATTTGTAAAACTTTCTCAGACAGCCATTTTGCTTTCTTGCATTTCTTTTTCTTTGGGATGGTTTTAGTTGCTACCTCTTGCACAATGTTGCAAACCTCAATCCATAGTTCTTTAGGCACTCTGTCTATCAGATCTAATTCCTTAAATCTATTTGTCACTTCTACTGTATATTCATCAGGGAAATGATTTCGTTCAATTCTCAGTGGCCCAGTGTTTTTCCTTACTTTCTTCAATTTCAGCCTACATTTTGCAACAAGAAGCTCATCAACTTAGCCACAGCCAGCTGACTGTATAGAGTTTCTCCATCTTTGGCTGCAGAGCACATAGTCAATCTGATTTTGGTGTTGACTGTCTGGTGATTTCCATATGTAGAGTCGTTTCTTGGGTTGTTGAAAATTCCTATGACCATTGTATTCCCGTGACAAAATTCTACCAGTCTGTGCCTTGCTTCATTTGTACTTCAAGGCAAAACTTGCCTGTTATTGCAGTTATCTTTTGGATTCCTACTTTAGCATTCCAATCCCCCATGATGATAACAACATCATTTTTGTGTGTGTTAATTCTAGAAGATATTGCAGGGCTTCATAGAACCAGTAAACTTCATCCTCTTCAGCACTAGTGGTTGGGGCATAGACTTGGACTACTGTGATGTTGAATGGTTTGTCTTGGATACGAACTGAGATCATTCTGTCTTTTTGGAGATTGTATGCCCAAATGCCTGCAATACTTCATCCTAAAGGCTAGATCACACTGGCCGACGGATGCAAAACGTATGTAAAAAGGACACAGCGGATGAGCAAATTTTACATCCATTGTTATCCACTCTCAAAAGTGCCCCAAATTTGCATAAAAAGAGCAGACAACAACAGAAAGGAACGGATGTGGGGAGGATGTAGCGGGGATGTAAAGTGGATGTTCGTAGGAAGCCTAATGGATGGAAGAGGATGGAAGCGAATAACACATCCTCAGGGCTTCCGGGGGAGAACAGCGAAGCAGACACGTAGTGGAAGGAGCGGATGCATAGCAGATGCGTAGTGGAAGACGTGGATGATCACGGACGCCTATAGGATGTATAGTGGATGCATAGTGGATGCAAAGCGTTCACTGCACATGCGGGGAGGATGAATTGCATAAGCTCCGTGGATATAAAAGGAGGCAGCTCGCAAGCAGTCAGCATTCACAGGAAAGACCTGCTGCCAGAGACATCTTGAGAGAACACCATGGGGAAGAAGAGGAAGCCTGTGCCTACTCCTGCCAGCCCGGGCAAGAAGGACAAACCACCATCCCACCCCCTGGCACTGAATCTGAAGCTGATGCGTGCTGGTGCTGCTGTGCTCCTGGTGCTCCTATCCTTGTGCTCGTGCTATTGCTGTGTTGCTGGTGTCTTCTCCTGCTGGTGCTGCTAGTGCTGCTGGTGCTGCTGGTGCTTCTCCTGCTGCTGCTGCTGTGGGCCCTGCTGCTGAAGGCCTGAAGCCCCTGCCAGAGGGAGGAAGAGGCAAGGCAAGGAGAAGGGGACTGGAAAACAGTACTCCATTTCTGAAGACCATGAGGAGGAGGTGCTGGAATGGCTGAGGGAGAACGAGTACCTGTGGAGAAGGGCCACAGGCTCTATCGTGACACCAAGCAGAAGCAGGCAGCGTGGTTGAAGAGAAGGCGGAGAGCCTGGGCTACGCTTCAGATGTACTCCTTGGATGGTTGAAGCACATGCACACTTGGTATGGCAAGCTGCACCTGAAGAAATCCGGGCAGGCCGCTGTCAAGCTCACTGACCGGGTGAGACCAATGTCATGCAAGGTGCAGCTTCCTGGAGGGTAAGATCCACCAATGAGGAACAGCCCCTCTGTCAACCCTCTCCCTCAGACAGCCCACAGACAGCCACTCCTCTTCCAGCCAGGAGACAGCTACAGTGTCCAGGCAGGTGTCTTTGGAGGGCCCCACGACAGAGACCCCCCCGACAGCTGCACTCCCCATGCCAGAGGATGTGGAGGAGTCCCTGTCTCGGATGGAGCAAGAAGAAGCAGCCACCAGAGACCAAGCCACACCCACCCCCCAGCTCCAACTCCACAGAAAGCAGGCAGAGAGGCAGACCGGAGGGACAGAGCCACACTGTCCTCTTGGAGATCAGGGACACAATCAAAGGCAGCACAGATCTCCTCTCCCAGCTGGTCCACTTCGACATATCATCCTCCAACCACAAAGCCCTTCCTCACCTACGTGACCCAGAACCTCATGGACATGCCCGAGGCCCAGTACCAGGTAATGAAGGAGAGGATCACAGCTCTTCTGCACCACCCTCCAGGCCCATCTGAACCTGCTCCTACCCACTCCAGGTCTGCTCTTCCACCCCAGGCGATGTCACAGCCCTTCCACGGATTTCAGCAGCCCCTCGCCTACCAAGCCTACCACTACCAGGACTTCCCACAGCAGAGGCAGCCCTTCCAAGTCCACACCCAAGTTCCTTGGATGCCACAGATGCCACAGACGCCTCACCTGACCCAGCTGCAGACCAGACAGCCCACTACACTCCTCCTTCCTCCATCCCACAGCCAAGCCCTTCCTCCAGAACATCTGTCATCAGTCTTGGGCCTCACATTCCCAGGTACTTGAGGAAGGGCCTCTCAACACCTTACGGGACTGAGTCAGCTGTCTGAGAGCTTCCTGCACACACCATCTCCGTTGTACTCTCGGGGCCAGGCACCCAATGTGCCTCAGACCAGCACTCCAGCAACAGCCACCTCCACAGTCCCTGGCCCCTTTCCATCTGAGACCATGGGCACGCCTCAGAGTAACTGAGAAGAGTGCCCAGAGACTGAGTTGTAACCTGCTCACTTTATCTTTGCTTAAGACACTTTACTTGGGTCATTTTGCTTTTTAATAAAGTCATACAGTTTGTTATTAATAAAGTTATCTTTGCTTCACAAACTTGGTTCATTTTTTTTACTAAATAAAGTGTTGGGGAAAACTTTGAAAAAAGGGTTAAGCCTTTGCATCCGTGGGATTGGTAAGGATAGCTGTGGGATGGATAGCTGTGAGGATGGGTAAGGATAGCTGTGGGATGGATAGCTGTGGGATGGCGTAAGGATAGCTGTGGGATGGATAGCTGTGGGCATGGGTAAGGATAGCTGTGGGATAGATAAATCTCCAGTGCAAACATAGCGGGACTGTATGTCCACCCTCTCAGCTGCCACACATATGGACCTTTATTATCAATAACAATTTAATCATTGATCCACACATTTCAACACAAACACAACTCTTTATTAATGCCCTGTTCATTGTAGGGCCACTCAACATACATGGCCCCAATGTCATCAGTGTGATGAGACAGGCTCAAGGAAGCATCCATTAACATCAACCATCCTGTCTTGCCACTCCACTGCTCCAGCTGGGGAGTTGCACCAGTGTTTCAGGAGGTTGCGCTGCTTCTTCCCTCCACGTGAAGCTCTGTTGGGGCTTGCACATCCACAGTGTCTATTAGGTTTTTGCCCTTGCCTCCATTCACCAAGGCTCCATGTCCCATTGCCTTGTTGGTGGTCCACAAGCCTTGTTCTGCAACACTGGGTAGTGGGTGCGCATGAGATTGTGCAGGATGCAGCAAGCTTCCACGATGCTCCTCACGGTCTGTGGGCAATGCTGCATGGTTGGTGAGAAGTACCTGGAACCTGTTGGCCAGGATGCCAAAGGTGTTCTCCACCACCCGTCTTGCCCTGGACAGCCTGTAGTTGAAGATCCTCTCTTCACGGGTGCAGTATCTGGAAGTGTAGGCCTTCATGAGGTAGCTTCTGAGGGAGAAGGCGTCATACCCACGATGAAGTAGAGCACATCGTGTGTCATGTGTAGGGGTCTGGATCTGGGAAACCCATGATGAGGTTGCGTTCCAGCCCACCTTGAGGACACTGGCGTTGTATATCTGGGCATCTGAAGCGACCCGTTGCCTGAAGCATTGATGTACATGAACTTGTAGTCAGCATCAACCATGGCAAAGAGGATGATGCTGAAGAAGCCCTTGTAGTTTGAAATAATTGGAACCCTGAGTTGGGTGGAGCTTTGCAGGCCACGTGCTTCCCATCTATGGCTCCAACAGTGTGGGGAAAGTTCCACCTCTGATACCACTGTTCTGCAACTTTCCTCCACCCTTCTTCAGTGGTGGGACACTGGAGGGAGCTCCTCCACGTATTCTTCGATGATGGCCTGCACCACTTCTCTGGCCACAATGCTGATGGTGTTGTGTGGCACCCTCCAGGCATACTGCATGTTTCTGCATGTGGTTCCAGAGGCCAGGTGGCACAGAGTCAGTGCCACCTTCAGTCCAGGATTCAGGCTGGGATGAAGTGGTGGTTGGCTTGGTCAACCTGGGTCTCAGATGCTCCACAACTTTGTCAAACATGGCTGGTGGCATCCTCATGAAGTGCTGGAATGCACAAGGGTCTTTGTTCCTCAGCTCCACCATCAGCTTGCCATAGGTCCAAACTCCACTCTCTCCTGATCCATCTTCGGACCCAGACAGCTCTTGGACGTCTCCTTATCTTTGTGTAGAAAAGGTGAAACAGTCTGAAGAGGGCTTGGTTCTGGTGTTGAATAATGGCGGCTACCAAAAGGAGTGTGCGATGATCCATGGTGGAGATCAATGGATGATGTGGAAGAGCAGGGCAAGGCTGAAGAGGTCTGACACCACGGCTGCTGGAATGATAGTGAGATCCAGGTGATTTCCTCCCCCTTTTTATAGAAAATATAGGTTTTCCACTAGGTGTCCTTCCACATACTCTAGACATCCTCCAGACATCCTAACTATCTGAGATACGTCCCATATATGAATGTTTTGTCCGTTTTATTGCTTTATATCCAAGCTGCATCCGCTTTCATCCTTTCTATGTCCGTGCTACTAACACGGTGGACGTTTCTGCGTATCTTTCGCTTCCTGCCCTCTTTCCGCTTTCCGCTGGAGCGGATTGTGAGTTGCGCGGGAGCCAGAGGATGCCGAGATGATACATTGGACATGTAATGGATGACAACGGACGTAGAACGTTTGTTGCCCGTATGTGTCATGGATGTAGATCGTATGTGGTGGAAAGTTTCATCCGCTCAAAAAGTTTTGTGCAGCTCAAAACTTTTTGAGCAGATGAAATAGCAGTAGACGGATGTTTGACGGATAGAACGTATGAAAGATGTACGCAGTGAGTACACAATGGATGCATCACGGATGGCAAGCTTTTTTGTCCGTTTTACATCCTCTTTGCATCCGTTGGTGCAGTGTGACATGGGCTTAACTACTGTGCCACCACGGTTCTTTATAAATATATAAAGAAATCTGTTTATATGTTTTATATCTTCTGAACTTAACATTCTACTTCATAAGCACACTTTGCATCACTGCACATATTTACTTAATTCTAAACTTCAAAGAGATAAATCAATTGATTAGTGGTCATTGTCATATATGAACAAGATCCCTAAAATATCTACTAGTTCCTTAATGTAGCACAACCATAATACAGTACATATCCCTATAAAGTAACTGAATTCTGCAGTAGGTGCTGTGATGCAAATTATGTAAAGGGTTGTATCATTATCTGTTTTTAAATACTATGCACATATTTTCCTTCAAATTATGTACCTATACAGAAATATTTTATTGCCACCTTCATTTGTATTTTAAGAGACCTCAGGATATTTTTTTCACCGAGAACTGAATCAGAATATTGATCAAGACCAAAAAGTCAGTGCAAAATACATTTTGTAGAAGTTAACTCACTAAGATTCACAAAGATTGAATCTCTCAAACATCCTTAATATAAATCTCAGAAACTGAGTTTGCTTTGTTTCTATGTAGACATTGTAAAGTGATTTAAATTAATTCTCCAGCAGAGTTAATTAAACAGAATACTTTCATATGACAGGTTCATATATCTCTGTCATAAGCATAATGTTCATATTTCTTTCAATATTTAGGCCCGAATGGGAAAAAAAACCCAGAAAATCCATGTTTGTTCATTTAAATTAGACTAAGTGTATAATCGGCTTACATTTGGAAGGCAGCTGCAAGACCACCTGTTTAAATGAGTTTGCAGAGCTCATCTACACTCAATTTACTCTTTGGCTAGGACAAAGCTTGCATTTGTTTTGCAATTTAATAGATTTGCAATCATTAAGTGTCTGTTGTGGATTCCAAGGGGGAAAATAGAAAGGACTGTTCATCATTATGAAAAAACACATTGTGTGTATAAAAGCATGCTGAGAAAGAAACTTCATTGTGTAAATTCAAATTTAAACATGCTTAAGCTAACAGAGTAAAAGAATTGAATTGTGAACCATTCTAAAAATTATCTCAAACGGTGTCATGGAAAAATGGATTGCATCCGCTAATCATCACCTGATGCCTTTCAGAGATCTTGTTAAATATTAATAGGAAAGATTTTTTTTTCATGGAATCATTTCAGAAGTGAGTTAGAAACTTTTATTTATTTCCCCCAGAACAAAAGAAGGAAAACCCTATAATAATACTTAGATCAATTTGTAGCTTATTTCACAACTTTTGACCATTTAGCCTGCAATTTATTTTTTTGCTAAATCTCTTCCTGCAACTTTCCTTTATATTCATCAAACAATAGGCTGGTCCTTTGCTTTTGATTTAGTTGGATCAGGAACTCATAAATATTCTTGTACCTCCACCTATTCTTAAAATTCCATATGAAAGTAAAGATTTATTGCAGGAATTATGTCAGTGTGGAAACCAGTCCAAGTTGTAGGGAACACTGGCATAATCTCCTGCTCAGCTACAAAATCTACATTTGGCTTTAGATAAATCAGTTTTGATAATATCATTTTCTCCATGATATTGTTACACAAGAGTAATACTGCTCTTAGGGCCCTATTAAAAATAGTGCAGATGGCAAAATGAACTGCTGTTGATGTCTTGATTCTTAAATGCTACTTTTCCTGGCATTTGGGAAAAAAAGCAGATCCCTGATTCTCTATATTTTCATGAAATTATCTTATCAGTTTATGGAGCTGTAATCAGCCACACATTAATACAGATTCCTTTATTATTAAAATGATAAAGAATACTGAAAGAAAGCCTAGGCAGGAATCTAGATGGTAATAAAGAAAAAAAATCCATATAAAAGTTGCCCAGGATGGAAGGAAGGAGGCACAATCATAATCCAAGACCCTGCATCACGAGAAGTTAGACAGACTTGAAAAGATGCTACAAACATGTAAACATCTAGATGCCTGGCATGGAAATAGGCAAATACGGTTAGCTAGAGAATATACAGCCAATTAGCCAAAGCAGGGAGTTAGTACTTGCTTGGATAATGCCCTAAACTGCATTTGCTGACATATATAATGAACTAAGTTTGGTTGAGTTCAAGAATAGAACTACAGTATCATTTTCTCATAACACAGGAAATGCAAATCTTTAATTATTCTTTTATTTCTTCATTAAATGTATGTTTTGTAGAAAGAAGAAGAAGAAATAAGAAACAAAGAAATAAAGAGAGACTAGAATAAATCTATTTCGAGCTATTTAACTCTCATCAGCTAGCCATACCCTTCTGGGGATCCCCCAACACACCTGAAGGGATCCAGTTTAGATCACTGCACTACAATGACATACTTTTTGGAATCAGTAGTCTCTAAACTAACCATGTCACCAATTTTCAATTCCTGAAATAGTCAAAGGAAATAGGGTGTTTGGATTTAATTTGTGTGTATGGCTTTATACATTTGATACACATCTGATCTTTCTAAGGCCTGTGGAGCTCAGTCAGGCATATTGTTGCAACAATTCAAAGTTTTACCACTGGAAAATATAGTACCTGGAGGCTTTACGTCACATCTGCTAGAATAATGTGAGTTTGATAGGCAATTCTTTTCAAGCTGTGTAAGAACGGAGTACCTTGGATAGCTGACATCTGCTTTGAGGAATGCTAAGTTATTCTACTAAATTCCCTTTTCTTCCATACATGTAATTAAAAAAAAAAGAAAGAAAAGAAATGTAGCCCTTTCCCTGCAAGGAAAATAAAGAAATGAATGTTTTATTCTCTCCTGTAGCAGCCACAGCCTTGTGGTTTACCTCTTCCAGATGACTCCTGCAGAAGACCTCCAATGTTGATGAGACATCCTATATCTGGAACTTTATCATATGAGCTGTTCCTAGAATTATAATATTGGAGAGTGAAGTTGCCTCCAAATGTCTAGTCATTCAGCTCTCCTTCTTCTCTGTACCACATTGGCTCTCGTTATTTTCCCAATCAGGATAACATTTTTTAAAAAACCAAGTTATTTTGGAATTCACAGATGCCTTTACTTCTGACATTTTTATTCATGAGAAGGATGAAAATTATTGCAGCTGACAGATAAATTAGGTGAGATAGCAAATTCCCTAGAAGAGAGAAATAAAATTTAAAATGACCTTGATAGGTTATAAAAATGATATAAAAATAACAAGATAAAATTACAATACATAAATCAAATGCACAGGTATAGGAGGGGAGACACCTGCTTCGGTAAATCATAGAATAATGACACACTTATATTCTCTTTGAAATATGAGGTGTTGCAAAGAAACAGACGCAATTTAGACTGCATTAACTGAAGTATATATATACTTTGTTGTTTATAATTTCACTTTTCTATGGTTAGCAAACACATACCACAACTCAGTATCTGTGAAAAATAATTTCACATATTAATGAGAGTTTTGGTTCACTTTAAACATGCACAACAAAAAATATGATGTAAAATATGATTTTCGTGATTACATTACCTGTGATTGTTTGGCTTGTACAGAATCCCCCACAAATAATGAAGACACACGTGTAGTTGAAATCAGAGGAAAGATAGCTCTATTTTATTCCTTACATTTCTTGAGTATCACATTATACCATAAGAATAATGCAGTCAAACTGGAAGATAGAGAGAATAGCAATGAGAGGAGTCAACATTACAGTTTATAGAGTATCATGTCCTTGGTAGAGTCAGGCTCTCAGGGAGAGGAGGAACAGGTGACAGGCAGTGGAGGTGTGGCTCCGTAGGTTGTGGAGGAGACTGGGAAAGGGCAAAGTCCCGCTGGGCAATGAGAGGAGGACCCAGGCCCATCCCCTATCCATCCTAGGGCACACAGGGAGGAACAGAGAAGGCAATAACTTGGCTTGCAAGAGAGGAAGCGGTAATGATCCTCCTAATTGGTTGCAGCTGAAGCGGCGAGTATATAAAAGAAACAGTTGAAATACAGGTTGCCAGAAGCAAAGTATGTTTTATTTTGCTCTGAAGTTATCTTGGTTGGCATCTTTCCAACAGACTGTGCCTTGTTATCTCCTTGAATTTGGTAAATACTTCTCCTGTTCCATTATGGAAATTTCATCATTGTAGTTTGTTTGGTTTTTTATTTCACCTCTGTCTGCTCATTAAATTCGGACTGTATTGCTTTCTGTTGAAGACTATTTTTGACTACATTTTATCTCCAACTGAGTATTATTGAACAGTGGGGCCAAGTTGGAGGCATTAAAGGACATTTATTTACATTTTGGATTTTGTTACATTTGTGTTACACTCTGGGTCATCACATAGAGATAGATTAATCAATTGGGAAGGTGTTGCCTTAGGGAGAGAACCATATCATTGCACCCTTTAGATAGCTGAAATGGCTTCATACAGATGAAATTCAAGACTTTTTCTTCATTGGTCCAGAGGAGATGTATGGAATTGTTTATTTAAGTTACAGAAACACCTGTAACCTAACACCAGAAGCAACACCAATATCAAAAACAAACTGAAGAACAGCTTTCCTTGGGAGTAATTTTCTTAGCAAAATAATAGGCTGCCCTTCCTTCACTGAATATATTCAAACAACAATTACATAACCATTGGTGAGGGATGCTTTAATTTGGATTGTTACCACTTCCAATGCTGTGATGTTATGACTGATTCCAACATTGCTTTAGAAGACAATTAAAATAAAAACTATTTGAATATCACTGTTAATTTTTCAAGCCTGAAAGCTTGCATAGGGAAAAATCAGGGATATTTCCTTTAAAACTGATGGGTCCATTACTTCTGAATATATTGAATCATGAAATGTATAGATGATTTAGAGTTTTTAAATTCATTAATATATTAACAATAGTACAATACACATTGAGCTGTATCATTAGTGCTGGTTATATAGCACTTGCTTAGTTGAAGATATAGGAATGTGTTTGTTCTATAATGCTATTTTTAAGACTAGTGTTAACTGAAGGAATGAACAACCACAGCTCATGACAGATCATTTCTCTCCATCTTTCATTATTATCCAAAAGAGCACTGTTTTTAAAAAATGTATTAAACACATAAAAAATGAATTCCTGATGAACATTCTGGAACATCTTTGCAGTTAGCAACCTTTTGTTTACTTTGTTGTCATTGCATCTCATACAATGAAATTAAATGCCATCTTCAGTGTACATTATAACTATAAAAATAAAACACACATTGTTCACATTAGTCTTGAGACCATTTGTAGCTCATCTCATTATCTACCTGCAAGATTCTCTACCATTAAAAATGAAGCAGGAGGCCACATAGAAGGCCATCTGTAGATCACAACACAGAACAGCTAAAAGATCAAAAAAGAAAGGAAACTCTGTAAGAAAAAATCCATCCTCATTACCATTCCCCTAGATCAGAGATGAGGGGTGATGGCCCCTTTATGACTTGTTGACTTCAACTCCCAGAATTCCTGAGCTAGCATGGCTGGCTCAGGAATTTTGGGAATTGAAGTCCACAAGTCATAAAATAGGGCATCATTCCCCACCTCTGCCCTAGATTATTGCAATATGCCCAGGGATGGTATTCAGGGGATTCAGACCCTTCAGGAGAACCTCTAAGGAAAATTTTAAGTGGTTTGTAGAACCGGTAGGGAAAATTTTGACAGGCCCCATCCACCCACCTCTGCTCTTACCTCTCACCTCCCCTATGTTCTGTTGTTTCTTAACTCAGCAAATTCACGCAGCAAAGTGGATTGCTATGCCTCAGCTGAGCTAAGAAACAGCTGATGGTTGGTGTTGCTTATATCTGTACGTGTGAATCATGCATTGGGAGCATGGAGCAATGCAAGAAACAGCTGATGTTCAGTGTTGCTGTTATCTGCATGTGTGTGCATTGCACATTCAGTGCGCTTTGGGGAAGGTAAGAAATAGATGTTGGTTGCTGTTTGTTCCATTTGTGCATGCAAGAAACAAGAGGCAGGAGGCAGAAAAGTCTCCTTTTCCTTATTTTGTCAGCCCAAGGGTGGGGGGGGGGAGGTATGTACATAGGCAATCGCCATGTGTCTGCAGCATCGGTCATGTGACTGGCTGTGGCCAACTCGATGTCACTCACAGCAAGATGCAGCCTCACCTTGCCGTGAGTGACATCGAGTTGGCCACACCCACCAATTCACACGATCACCTAGCCACACCCATCAAGCCATGCCCACTGAAGCGGTGGTGATAAATTTTGAATTCCACCACTGAACATGCCCTTCATGAAACTTGAACCTGGAATCTTCATTTGGTGGGAAAGCAGATGGTCCAGTGTTCACAAGTACTTGCTAGAAGCCTGTTTTGCCAGCCCTGCACTGGGGGGTCTCTTTAGCTTCCAGGTGAAGTGCTTGAAAATACTAATTTTAATCTATAAAGTATTTTATGGCTGAGTGCCAGGTTACCTGCAGGAACTTATCTCTTCATTTTTATTCTGCTGGGAAAATAAGTGTCCTTGATTTTTGGAAGGCCAAGATGAGCCAATGTGCGGAGATATTGTTTATGGTAATCAGGCTGACCTAGCCCATCGGAAGAGCCTCCTGATGAACATTAGATTGGCCCAACCAGTTTCTTTCTCAAAACAGCTGAAAATGGAGCTTTCTGAAGAGCACTTGGGGCTTGACACCAGATGCTGATTGGCTTAATATGTTTTTGTAATTTTGATTTTTAAGATTATACGGTATGTCATTCTGCTACATGTTGTGAGTTGCCGAGAGTCTGTCCATTGTTGCAATGGGATAAAAAAAATGTGATTGCTAAATTTAAAATATGAAGTAATTGATTAATCTGTTAGTTTTAGAATCAGCTCAAACTTTATAACTCATTAACGTGGATTGGGACTACACTGATTGCAAAGAGATGAATCTTTCTGTATCAGTACGGTTCTATTCAGCAATGGCATCACTTGCCTCATTATTTCTGACTAAAAAGATAATACATCAGGACAAATTGTGCAAAGCACTTGTAGTTCTTTTTTTCTCCTTCTCTTTGCCACTTCCTTGCCTTTGCGAGATACAAAGATAGCACCCCTGTTCTGCAGTGACAAATAAAAACTCTTTTGAGTAACTTAATTGGATGCTGTTCATTTAGTTTTCTTAGAATTGTGTGGAAATATTTTGCCAAGGTGTGTTAACCAAGTTTTATTTTTAAAAAACTTCTTGTTTCATTGGACTCTCTTCCAAATCTAACTCAGGTTTGACCCTACTTAGTGCTCTATTTAGCCAAATCTGGCCAGATGCTGCCCCCTAGTGTGCTCTTACATGTAATTTCTATCTTTTTCATAGAGGTAAAATTAACAAACAGAACAGTAGGGTCAACAGCATACCTATAATTATAATCAAATTGTTTTGATTACCTCCCATTGGTCTGAACTGGGATTATGTGGGGTAAGCAAATAAGTCTTCCACAAAACCAGCTTGACTTTGACTGCTCCTCCAGTCTATGTTTCTTGCTGATTTCAGTCAAGCCAGGCTAGTTGATTTTATCGTCTCCGATTATAAGAATGATTGTGTGTCACATTTATTCTGGCTGACATTATTTGAACTACTATTTTAAAAGGAGGCACCTAATTTTTAACAGTCTAATCAACTGTCAGTTTACTTTGAAGAGTATCTGATTCCAAATGCTTATCCTCTGAGGTGGATAAAAGTGGTGGCAGAATATTCAATGCTGTGCATGTTTAAAATGAAGAAAGCTTTCATTTTTTGGTTTCTTTTGTGTCTGGAATAGGCAAGAACACTGTCTATTGTTTTGGACCTTTTAATTATAATCCTTTTTGCCCTTATTATTTTTCATCATTAACAATCCCTTTGATTAAAAAGCATTCTCTTTAAAGACAAGGAAAAAAAATTTCTGCAGTTGAAATCATTTTAAATTTAAAAGAACAAGAAAGGAAGATGAAATTAGAGCTAGTTTCTTCTAAAGAACCATTGCACCTGTTTTGGTTTTGGTTTTGTAAATGCTTATTAACAAACATACTTTTTTTTGTACAGAAAAATACCAGTTTTCCTTGGGTGACACAAACCTATCACATAAATACTTCAACAGATTGGTTAAAATGAATAAAAGAGATTTATTGATGCTTTCCAATAATTCTGTGTGTGTCTAAAGTCATGAAGGTCCTGGAAATCAAGTTATACAAAATTGCACAACAGAAAATTGAAAGAATTGGTGTCTTTCAACAGAAGAAAATGGATGGTGAAAAAGTGGAGCAACTTTGGTTCCACTGTTATGATATATAAATGAATATAAATAATATAATTTTTCATTTTTTTAAGTTTTCGTGGGTACTTACATGTGTGCTGTTCAGCTTCCTTCGGGTATTATCCCACGTCATTGTAGTGNAGAATCTCATCTGCCATCATCAGGCTTCTGTATTGAGTTTGTATGTATACAAACTCAGTACAGAAGCCTGATGATGGCAGATGAATCTCATCTCATGATGGCAGATGAATCTCAGAATCACAAATATAAATTTTGTATATTTATGTATGTATGGTATTCAGCTTTGTTTGGGTATTTTCCCACGTCATCATAGTTGTGCTTTTAAAGTTGTAGCAACGTTTCGGCAGAAACTCATTTGCCATCATCAGGCTTCTGGCAGATGAGATTCTGCTGAAACGTTGCTACAACTTTAAAAGCACAACTATGATGACGTGTGAAAATACCTGAACAAAGCTGAATACCATACATGTAACTAGAAGTATCATGGTGACATTTTTTGAAGGCTTCCTAGACTATATGCAAGGAGTCACTCCATTTAGCCAACATACAATGAATATTAATGTCATCAGCGTCTTTCTGTAGATATATAGTTATATATCTATAGATGTGAATATTGCATAAATCAGTAAGAAGGTGGACATTGGGATTTTTTTTTGTTCAACACACTTCTGAATGATAGGTCATTAGCTTATATATTACAAGATTTATGACTTGAAAGCAGTGCACTCATTCTATGGGGAGTATCAGTCTCAACTTTTTAATTATCTGTCATCTCTGTCAGCATATTCCTCTTCAATGCCTAAGCTAGTCCCTTTGGCTTTTCCTTTCAGACCTCTGTACAAGCTAATTTGAAACTTTTCTGAGAAGGGGCTGACATGTTTGTCTGCCTAGATAGGGAACACAAAGAAATTGTTTTTGTTATTAGGTCAAAGTCTATTGGTCAGGGGAAAGGCAAGGGATTTTCGGGGGATCCAATTTTGTTTCCAATTCTAGAATCATTCTCTCTTTCCTTTTGTTTTGTTGCATAATGCATTTGCACACCCAATGCATTTTGTCAGCCTTCTAAGTCATGTTACAATTTGGCTTGGGTAGTGATATTATTGATTCAATCCCCAGAAATTTCCCCAAGTGTAGTGTTAATAATAGAAATTGGGATGTCCAAAAATCGAAGCCAAAATCTGACAAGTGGTTTTTAACAATCCAGCTAAGGCTAAATTTGGCACCAATTGGATTGCTTCTCCTAATATCCTTGACAAGATTGGATCAATTTGATAGAAGTGTATTTCAAGTAAATTATATTACTATGGCTTTTTACTGGAATATTTATTATGTCAAGCAAGAAATAAAGCTATAAAGATAAATAAAGCTATAAAGATCATGAACTCAAGGATCTGGAATATAAATCATCATCTTAAGAATAATTTAAGTGAAACTTTAAAGAAGTATCAACTTCTCACAGTTTTCCAGGACCTATTTCAATAGTTTTTTTTTTCCTATGCACCCTAAACAATGGGCATTTTTTCCTATGCACCTACAAATTATGGGCATTTTGCAGAGCCTGATTTAATGTTGTGTTTTTTAGAAGGCAAATTTGATTATACCTGCTTCCTAGAGGTTTGGCCCATGTGAATTACATGAAATGGAGTCAGATGAACCCATAGAACTGGCCCAAATGTTTGAAGTGAGAATAAAGAAATGTAAATATATACTGTTTGTTATATTTTCTTATAAATATATTTTTGCTGTACATTCATCAACCAGTGTCTTCCCTGCATTCTGGTCCATGACTGTAATAAAATTTAATTCAGTATGATGCTATTTAAAAAAACAATACATGACAGTTGATATAGTGTTACAGTTACAGTTTCTTCATATCCTCGAGAGATAATTTCAACATTATTTCCCACTACAGCTGCTTTTTCAAAATCCTGTTAATAGAAGTATACAGCAGTAGGAACCCCTTTTCTTTCCATGTACAATATGTGATACTCTACGGCAGCCCTCCAAGTGATTATTTTGGATAACAGGCCTTTAACAGTACCATTCAATGAGAGATTGCCGAACTCACACATCAAAGTGTTCCAGGCAATCTCAACAAACAAAATGAATTTTTAACACATTACCATAGTTGGTTGATAAGGTACTTGTAATCTGTCTCCCATGTAACCTGCATCTGTATAACCAACCTATCTTCCCCTCCCTTTCCCCCACTCAGTCTCACCTCCATTTAAATCCTACATCAGTCTAGCCACTCTGTGCATCTGATGAAATGAGCTGCAGTTCACAAAAGCTTATACCTTTTAATATAATGTGTTAGTCAGAAAATGGGCTACTACATTCCTCTAAAAAGGTCCCATGTGAAAATATCATGTCTGTTAAGTGACATGAAAGGATTGGTGAAAATGAGATGAAAGAACACACCCAAAAAAGATTGCTCTCTGGATACTTATGAATTAATGAGAATGGTGACTTTTGATGAGGATCTGCTTGGAGAAAGGTATGTTTGCTTTCAATAGATGGGGTAAGCTATTCCTCTATATACATGGCAAAGGAATAAAATGAAATCTGAAAGCCTGCTTGTGATGAAAGATACTCGGAATTAATAAAAGGTGCCAGAATAATGAAAAGTTCAGATTATGGGCCAGACTGTGATTTTTCAGAATGGATCTTAGGAAAATAAAGACATGATCAAAAGGGGAAGAAATGAAAGACATTCGAATGAAAATAAAATGAGTGTAGAAAAAAAAAAAGCAAAGTATGAGCCTTAAATGGAAAAAAAATACCCTATTTTTCCATATAAAAATACCATCCAAAGAATAGAATGGAATGAATAGAAAATGAATGTAAGGAATGAGAATTGAAGGCTAGGTGAAAGACAAGAGAAAGAGAAGATGGGAGAAGGTGTGCCACAGAGACACAGAAGTATTTGCGTAAAATAGCTACTTTACGTTAAGGGGAAGTATGAAAAAAATGATGCTCTGTGGATTAAAAACACAAAAGAAAGCAAGGAACAATTAATATAAGAAGACTAAGAGAGAATGCAAAGTGATTTTTAAAAAAGTTTTGGAATGATTACCTCAAAATGGGTCCCGCAACCTCTCAAATTAATGCACTAGAAACGCATTAGAAATCTCAGGGTTTCATGAAATTTCATGATAATCCCAAATTTGCAAGACCATATTCAAAGATTGAAATATCTCACACAATATTTTGATGTATCAGATCCAGGGTTAAGGTCACTGATATTTCACACAGTTTAAGTCAGTTTTTTTTTTTTTAATTTTAGGCATAGTGGCAAGGATTTGAAAGCAAGAGCTATTGTTACCAACTAGAAATAATAAGATGGCTCCATATCAGTACAGTAACTTCCTTGTTTTGTTATTTTGTTATTTCTGGATCACGTTAAAAAAATATCCCCGCATTAAGGTACAATTACTAAAGCCATTATATTTTATTATAAACTGCCAACCTGCAACAAATTATATTTATATATACCTTTATTCTCTCTTTCTCCTTCTATTTGTATTTAACAACTTTTTTGAATTTGTTGCCAAAACCTTTTATAAAGGATGTCATCATTGCAATAGGGTTGTTCACTGCAATGGTTTTTAACCAGCTCACCTCTACAGCAATCAAAGAAATAGGTTTTTTTCCTGCCCACTCCCAGATTACAGCTAGGCCCATATTAGAGGACTATCAGTCTATCAGATTCCACAATTCTTTTCATCTCTAGAAGCAGGTCTATATCAGAAGACCCAAATCTCTTTTTATTTTTTATCAGTCCTTGATTTTTATCTTAAAACAATTTTTTCAAGTGTTCACTCTAGCAAGAACATAAATGTGCTTCACAGTCCCAAGAATAAGGTATGAGGGCTTATCATTTTTCTAATTCAAGTGACAACTTTTTAAGAGAGAGAGAGAGAAAGAGACAGAGACAGAGAGACAGAGATAGAGACTGAAGCTACCTGAAAGTATCTGAAAATAGCTTTACAAGTTGCATTAATGAAGGCTATTATCACTCAAATTCCAGCAAAGCAGCAGAATAAAAAAAATGTTGAAAGAAAGTGGACGATCAGAGGGATTTTCAGAGCATGGCTTAGCTTAGCAATAATTCAAATGTCACAGAAATAGCACTGTGAGGACTAACTTAATAAAGATTTATTTTGATCAGAACAGTAAAAGGTAGGTGGAGACCAAAAAAGTGAGCATAATGGAAACCAGCAAAGATCTTCAGCAGTGAAGATCAAATGCGGAAGACTTATAAAGTTAAATATATTGAGCTGGAAATTCCTCTGCTAAAATAAGAACAGTTAGATCACTCTTGGGTATTTTTGCACACAAAACTCAGTGGATGGATGTACATCTGAAGGAACTTCCAAAGCAAAGAGCACTTGGTTCTTTGTAAGAAAGTGACAAAAGAAAATTACAATTGCATTTAAAATAAAAAAAGATATTTTTTTCAGTAGAATTCAGCTAAATGATCAATAGCAGCCAAATAAAATCGCTATATTCCACAACCAAAGATGGAGGGCATGTCCAGATAGCTAAGCCCCATGTTTAGATGACATTAGAGCATTGCCTTATTTTATAATCTCCTAAATTCTTTTAAACCACATTATGGCACAAAGATCATTAGATAATTTTGACCAAGTCACTATTTTTCAGTCTAACCTGTGTTGACAAGCCTGTGCAAACTTCTCCAGAGCTTCATTTGTTATCCTCACAGCAATAAAGGCATACAGTAAAACAATAATAGATAAAGCTATCATCAACAAACATTTGATTTTTTTTTAAAAAAGGACTAAGAGAATTAAAAAGAGTTTTGACTGGTACCCCTAGAAAGCAGAACTGGCACCAGACATTTCTTTAGGATGATGTTCAGTAAACATTGATCCAAAATCAAAAATGAATACAAGTAGTCCTCAACTTACAACCAAAATTGACCCCCAAATTTCTGCTGCTGAGTGAGACAGTGAGTTACCCTATTTTATGACCTGTCTTCCCACACTGCAGTTGTTAAGTTAGTAACATGGTTGCAATGTGAACCTAGCTTCCCCGTTGACTTTGCTTGTCAGAAGTTTGCGAAAGGGGATCACATGACCCAGGGACACCAAAGCTGTCATAAATATGAGTCAGTTGCCAAGTGTCTAAATTTTGATCGCATGACCACAAGGATGCTGCAACAATTGTAAGTGTGAAAAACGGTCATAAGTCACTTTTTTCAATGCTGTTGTAACTTTGAATGGTCATGAAATGGTTGTAAGTTGAAAACTATATGTATTAGATACCTCCTCTTCATCTTAGGCAAATTAGCCTAATGAAGGAAAAAAAAACCCTGTTGATGACATTAAGAGGCAAGATGGAAGTAGAGAAGCCTTGTCAATGACAAACTGTTAGCCAAACATTTTTTTATATTGGCAAGGTCTTTTTATTTCCATATTAATATTAATTAATTAACCATATTAATAGTTCTGTTTTTTCCCAACAGGCATTCTAGAATATATTCAAAGAGGGAAGCCCTTTAATAGTGCAATAAGCATTATCCCATCTATGGTGTATTATTGTTTAATGGAAAGTTTCCAGGACATCAAAAACTGTAGGCAAACTGTCCTTGTGTCAGCTTTGGAAGCCATATTGACACCAGACGTTTCCACACTGCCACATTCTTGAGCCTGGGAAAATAGGAGGGGGAAATTTCTTGGAGTGTATGTGATTAGACATAATTGCATTCTTCTTCTAAGTTAGGGTCATGTTATTCTGCACCTGGGTGAGGGAATGTCTCAAGTTGGGACAGATGGTGATTGGGGCATGTGATGTGATGATGCGTAAAGAAAGTGGATTTGTAGTTTTTACTTATTGCAAGGAGCCCCAGAACTTTCAAATTCAGGATTCCCCAGATGTGCCAGTTTACTATCCAAATAAAACAGAACTTTTGAGAGGATGTCCATCTTGGAGTTATTTGTTGGAGTGGAGGTTTTCTGGAATGCTGACACCTTGTCCAGCTGATGCGCCACTCAGATCTGAAAGTGAATGGTGATGGATATAGAAATTCCTGAAACCATAAACATGTTCCATAAGTAATTGATAGCCAGTCTATTTCAGAACAAATTGAATTCCCTCTACTGAAACCTGGTTATCAGTAGCTTCATTGCCTGAGGAATAAGCTCTAATTCACTTTTGCTTCTGGACATCATTGATTTCTATAGTTTCACATGACTTGGTTGATAGGAATAAGTAAATAAGATATTACATATATAGTATGAAATACATTGAAAGAAAAGTATGTCAACTCTCACTCTAGGATTACCTTATAATTCTCTTCCTCCTCTAACTTATGTTTTCTAATCATCAAAACCATAAGTCACAATATCATTTTTACACAAAAGAATGCATGAAGATATTCCACTCACCAATAAATGCAGATATTGTCTTTTCTTTTGATGAAAGAAATCAAGTTCTGTCCATTTCATTAACCCTTCCTCCATGGTGAGTAATCCTTCCAGCTTTGTGCATATAATAATGCTGTCAGAGTTATCATATATTTTAATAATCTTTCATAACTCTTTTCTAACTGTGTATCCAGCAATTCTAAGAGGAAAAGTTCTGGCTTCAATTGAATATTATTTTTTAAATTCCTCTGTATCAATGTGTATATTTGAATCCAAAATTGTTAATTTTTGTACATGTCCACCAATGAACAGAATGTCCCTTCATGTTGTTCACATTTTCAACATATATTTATACCTTCCAAATAGTTTCTCTGGTTCTATGTATCAAAACAGAGGAAATTGGTAGATTTCATCCTTGGAACATTCAATGTCTACCATTAGAAAATAATTCAGGCCTTAACACACAATTTTCTCTTTCCCTCTCTCTATCTCATCTCTTCCTCTCTTTTTTTCCTTGCAAGGGGGTTTCCCAAAAATAATGTTTCTTTGGAGAGAGGAGCCATTACTGATAAGAGAATGGAACTCTGAAATGTATTAGTAACTTATAATTAAGCATTTCTTTTCCTTTTTCTAAATATAATTGGATGTGTTTAGTGAAACCTATCTGAAAGGTCTATTCTGAAATTGAGTTCAATAGCTTCAAGTTCAGGTTAAAACCTATTTTAAATCAAGCAAAATTGGGGGGAAAGTTCCAACCACTGAATTTTTAGTTTTCTGCATATAGTCATTTGAACTGTTTTCTACTCAAAATCCAAATGAATCGGACCCATAACATTACTATCCAGTGTTGAAGCCAGTCAAATTCAAAAGGCCAATTAATCTGTTATATCAGTACAAAGCCAAATGACTTTGCACCAGACACAGAGTTAAGCATCAGTCGAACCTCTTGCATTTCAAGAAAAAAGGATATATGTATATGGATAAAACAAAGAAAACATCCATATTCAGGAACTATTGAAAAAGTGGGATTACAAAAATCACAAGAGAGAGAAGGGGGTTATTTTTATGAGGAGGCCCTGATGATCTCCCACTCTTACATAGTAGTATGTATTTGTCACATGTGTGACAAAACAGCCTCATGACATTTTAACATAAGTCCAGGGACATAAAACACAGAATATCAGGTTCGCTCAAGCAGGAAGATTCCATACAAATGGCTGTCCAGCTCTTCTTCAAAACCTCCAGTGATGAAGCACACCACCCCAACCAATGTATGTTTAAACTACTTCTCCAACCTGACATTCTCCAATCTGTTGGAATTATAATTCCAGGAATTTCCAGTTTGCACAGCCCATGTGCAGGAAAATCTACAGTTATAATTGAATTGAATTGAATTCTTTATTGTCATTGTACGTATATACACAGTATACATACAACGAAATTCACATAACACTCAGAGACCAGACTCATGCACACACACATGACAGTACCCAAACACCTCCCCACCCATCAAAATTCCCCGCCTCCTAAAAACATACAAGCATCCATACAACAGACCAAGTAATACTGTCCAACAGCTCACTGATGGTGGTCCTTAAGTTCATTTCAGCAATTATAGTTCTGGGATAAAAACTATTCAGAAAACATATGGTCTGAGTTTTAATTGCTCTTCTTCTATCTTCTATCTTCTGCCAGAAGGCAACAGTTGGTAAAGAAAGTGAAAGTTACTTTCCCTTATTGCCAAAGAGGGAATAAAGGTTAGAACTAATATAAAGTTCACTATTGTCTCAAAGTCACCAACTCACCTAGTGATTTTAAAAGCTTACTGCTCCTAAGAGTGTAGTAAAATAGACATAAATGATCTTCACAAGCTATCATCAGCAGGATGAAAGATTGGATAGCCATGTCTCAGCACTGAGCAGGTCAAGAAGCACCAGAAACATTCTTGCATTCATATGTACGTTTTAACAAATTTACCTCCAAAATTTTGTATCTCCAAACTATTACATTTCTAAATGTTAAATCTGTCCACCTAGGTCCATAATGGCGAACCTTTGACAGGCATGCTGAAAGTGGCATGCAAAGCCATCTCTCCAGGCAGTGCAGCCATTGCCTGTTGCTGTTCCAGTTTCCGGCACACGCATGCATGCTAGCCAACTGTTTTTTGCACACACATGTGCATAAGAAACCAGAAGATCAGATGGCCGACGCGCATGCATGCACCAAGAAGCTGAGCTTCCAGTTTCTGGTGCTCCCCCACTTGCGCGCTCTCCCTTTTCAGCCACGCACTCTTCCACCACTGACCTAGGTCTATTCTTCATTTTATAATAAAACAGGAGACCTTGCAGTCAGGTCATTTGCAAACCACAGTAATCTTCTTGTTCCTATATTGTCTGAAAAAGTCAAGTGTCCCTAAACTGAGTTCAACTCCTGGTGAATTTATATTATAATATAACAATGCAAGTAGTCTGCTTTCTTCTCTAGAACAATAGTAGACCTTCCCTATCTACTAATTCATTCAGTGGTTTCCTGAATTTTTCTCTTCCACATATGAGCCAGGTTCAACCCTCTCTTGTTTTTGTTTCAAAATCAGCCGGGATTGCACAATTGGTAAAAACAACTGCTTTGTTTTTAATCTCTAGAAAACATACTTCTAAGTGTTATTATAGACCTAGTCCATTTTCACAAGACATTGGAGGCTTAGCCATAGACCTATGTATAAATCAGCTGTTGTTGATGGTGAAGTGCCATATGAACCCATATGCTTTGTTTCAGTTTTTAAATTATTTTTTTCACTGTTCAGAGAGCATGTAGAAATAGACCTACAAATTATAATTAAATAATTACTCCTGCTCTCCTTTGAAGTTGTCTTTTTAATAGAATCCAACCTATTGTTGAAGAAGCTAGCTTTATTAGAGATATGAAAGGAGTTGCTTTCAACAATTCATGTTTTAGAAAAAGATTAAATTAGATCACTGAAATGCACATTTAATTTATGAACTTTTAAAATATCTAGATAAAGGAAGAACTCTGTTGATAAAGCTCCTGTCACAGTGCACCAAGGGCTGGAAAGAGGATGTAAAACGGAGAAAAACACTTGCGATCCGTTGGTTAACGCGATGCTTCTGTTCTGTACTCACTGTCTCCGTTTTGCTTCCTCTCTATCCGTCCAGCATCCG
>BHFT01063147.1:0-25386 GCA_004320025.1 Laticauda laticaudata | reverse complement strand
ATTAGAGACATCAACCTTACTCTGTTCACTCCGGTTGGTTGAGTCATATCCTCTGGTCCTTACCCCTCAAGGGCACAGGTGTGTCAGAGTTTTGGCTTGTTAGGCTGCAATATTCTTTGCCTTTAAAACAAAGAGAGATTTGAAAAGCTTTGGCCGAAATAAGCCTTGTAAATAAGCAGGCTGGTCAGGAATAAGACCTTCATTCCCTCAGACATTTCCCCTTCTAAGAGGTCTGCCTCTGACAGGCGGCTCACTCTCGTGGAATTGATCCCACTTCAAGACTCAGCATTTTGAAAGATTGGATCTACTTCCTCCTGCCTCTCCTTCTGCGCCTTTGGAGAGGGGCCTCGGTCCCTGTTAAATGTACCTGGGACTTGGTGTTGTTCCGACACTGGTCAGTGACTCAGAGTGTTTGACGCTCTTGGTCAGTATCTATAGGGTTAATGCTCTGGACCATTACCGCGTGTTGGAAAACCCTGTCTGCAATCCCTTTTGGCGAAATAGCATCTCCATCCAGGCTTTCATCCTTTCTGGAACCTCCTCAATGAAGCCTGTCACCATGGCGAAGACCAGCGGCTGTCGAGTGAATGTGGCTTCAGGGGCCCATCTGGTTGGTGTTCCAGACACTTGGCCTGTTGTCCTTGTGGAGTTAAGGCTGGCACCCTGGATGAATGAGGGAGAGATCTAGAGGAGGAGGAGTTAAAAAACTGACAGACTGAAAGTAGGGGGCACCCTGAGATACAGCGTGGACCTCGAGAATGCCTGTCTATTTGCTTTTGTAAGGCCGTCACTGGCGGCCTTAAAGCGTCCCTTTCCTGAGACTTTAGAATTCCACTGTGTTTTGATTTGACATTTTATCTTCAAGCAAAGGTGCCTGAGAGGTGCTACCGATCTGCCATTTTTGATTGAAAATTAGAATAACAGTAATTGAATATAATACTGGTGTCCAAGGCGGTTGCACGCCCAGGGTCCGATCTGAGTCAAGAAACGGTTTACCCTGATAAAGTACTGTATTGCCCCCTTTTATTTTATTTATTCTTTTTATTTTACTGGTGTGTGTGTGTGTGTGTGTGTGTGTGTGTGTGTGTATAAAAACAAGTCACATCTCAATCATAATATTTTATTGAAAATTAAAATATTATACTGTTAAGTAATTTGCTACCATGAGTGCTGAAGATGAAGAGGATTTTCACCTTTAAACATGACAATCCAAAGCATGCCTCCAAATCAACAAAATAATGGTTTCACCAGAAGAAGATCAAAGTTTTGGAATGGCTCACTCAGAGCCTGGGCCTGAATCCAATTGAAAATCTGTGGGGTGACCTAAAGAAGGTTGTGCATAGGAGATGCCCTCTCAGTCTGACAAATTTGGAACGCTTGTGCAAGGAAGAGTGGGCAAAGATTCCCAAGGCAAGATGTGCCATGCTGAGAGGCTTCTACCCCAAAAGACTGAATGCTATCATAAAATCAAAAGGTGTTTCAACAAAGTATTAGTTTAAGACTGTATATTTTACATAACCACATTATTGTATATTTTATTAATCTTTTCCTCTTAAAAGATTTAAGTTTATTTTCAAAGAATTGTACAACTTATGTGATAAAGATGGGAGGAATTCTGAAATGATTTATCTTGGTCTGATTTTTTTTTACATCTCAAAAATCTGGCATTTCAACAGGGTTGTGTAGTTTTTTTATATCCTATGTATGTGTGTGTGTGTTTGTATGTGTGTGTGTGTAAAATTAATCAGAAAGGAAAACCAAAAATGTGTGCTTGTGAATCCGTTTTCAGTCTAAGCCTCCCCTCCTCCTGTGCTAGACAGAACACAGATGGGTTTGACAGCTTTCCTAAAGCCCAGAAAATATTGGGGCTGACTGAATCTTTAAGGGAAGGGAGTTCCAAAGTATGGGAGAATCTACTGGAAATAGCCCCCTTTGAAGCCCCATCAAATTGCATTCATATAATATTGTAGCCATGGAACCAGGAAGGCGTGGACCCTGTTTGATCTGCCGAAAAGGGCAGATGAATACAGATTATTGTAATAAATAATGTAAATAAGGAAAAACAAGAATTAACAAATAAATTGGCATGAAAATACAAATGTTCCATGTTTGTGGAATTAAGAGAAAGGAAAGGGAGGTAAATAGATTGGAATAAATGCTGAATGCAGGCAGGAAAATAAACATGTAGGTTTTAATTATGAACAGAAAGCTAAAGTTTATGGTTGAGTATCAACTGGCATCATGACATTATTTAGAGTGTTTGCTCGAGTAGAAATTAATAGGTCTATGAAAGTTGCATGTTCCGCTTCAGTGAAGCATGATAGTGAAAGAACCATTAATGAGTTATGGGGAAAATAATGCAACATTCTGAATATATGTGACATGTAGGAAAAAGTTATTATGTCAGGCAATATGAATGGATGAATGAAAATGAGAGACTGAAGGAAAGATCTGGAATCCCAAGAATAAGAGAATGTTGATGGTTTGGTGAATATCTGCTTAGAAAAATGTCTGTTAATTCCTGTTTACATATTGTAAATGTAAGTCTGTGTGTGTGCATGGCAAGGAAATATAAAAACATACTTGATTTGATTGTTTATGTTGAAAAGAATTCATGAAAAATACAAGCAAAATAGGTTCTGAATGTAGGACAGGTAGTGAATCTTATAAAAATGGATATGGGAGAATTACAAAATAAAGCAAAAGTGAAAAAAATAATAATAGCAAGAAAAAAAAGATACATTACATTTAAATTAATAGAAAATAAATTTTCAGCCAGATGAATAAAGGGGTGGACATGAGGAAAAAGGATACTGCAATCTCTTGCAAAAGCGCATGGAATAGCAAAATAATTAGTTTACACAGTACCACTGAAGTGTGTGGAGTTATGCTAATATGAAGCATTAAAAAAGATACCTGGTGGAATGATAAATTGAAAGGGGTTGTGATGGAGGAGAAAGAGAACATAGAATGATGCTTCAAAAATGGGGATGAAATAAGGGTTTAGAGGAAGGAAAGCACAGCAAGAAATGGCTGCAATTAAAAGAGCTGGAGAAAATGCAAAATTGAGTAGAGGATTCTCCCATAGGATCCACCCCAAAGGAGGATTCATCAGATGATCCACCCGAAAGGAGGATTCATCAGAGGATCTACCCCAAAGTAGGGTTCACCGCCTTAAATGCACCCCCTCCTTTGGGGTGAATCCTCTGATGAATTCTCCTTTGCAGGGAATCCTCTGATGAATCCTCCTTTTGGGTGGATCCTTTGGGAGAACCCCAAAGGAGGATTCATGAGAAGATTCCCCCCAAAGGAGGATTCATCAGAGGATTCACCCCAAAGGAGGGGAGTGCATTTAAGGGGGTGAATCCTCCTTTGGCGTGGATCCTTTCGGAGAATCCTCTGGGAAGCTTGGTGCTAAGGGTCTGTAGGATGATTCCCTTTCTCTTTTGTTTGGATTAGAAGGTTTGTCTCTGCTCGAAGGGCAAAGTGGATAGATGGTTCCCTTTTTAAACTACCGGGAGGGGTGGGGAGGAAGCTGACCGACCAGTCTGTATTCTTAGAGAACTGNATGGTTCCCTTTTTAAACTACCGGGAGGGGTGGGGAGGAAGCTGCCCGACCAGTCTGTATTCTTAGAGAACTGACAGAGGGAATGAGAGTTAAGAAAACTTAAAGAGGGGGGGAAAGGTACATGGGGGGGTTTGGGTGGCTGGAGCAAGAGGAGAGTGCCCGACCGTACAAGGGACCGAGACCATGACCCAAAGCTCTGGGGTGGGAAGCAAAGCGAGGTGTATGTGTGGGAGAAAGAATTGCATCACCCTCCGCCACTTCCACCTACCCAACCCCAAAAGACTCACTGACTTGCAGGACCTTGTTGATGCAGCTGCCGTCAAAGCGATGCCCCTGCAGGAGGGCGGCGGTTCTTGTCGGCAGCGGGGTCTGTCTTACCGCTGCTCCTGTTGGAGACAGCACTTGTGAGAGAGGCGCCAGCACCAGCAGGAACCATAGAAGCTATGGCTTCCCCGTGCAAGAAGCAGCTGAAATGCTGCCGGTGGAGGAATGTGCAGCACTCCAAACGCGGCAGTGCACGGGCAGAAGGGAAAGCAACAGCGGCGGAGGAAGCAATAGCGGCAGGCGCGATGCAAAGTGCCCTACCGCCACCAAGGCTGACATCCACGCCACCACCGCCACCCACCCGCTTACCCGGTCTGCACCTAGCACCATACCCGGGTCTGCAGCAAAGGCGCGTGGCAGGTGTAGGGAGCTCTCCGCGCTCCACCATGATCAGCCGTAAGGAGCGGCTGGTGGCGAGGCATGGCTGCCCACAGGGTGCTCCTTGCAGCAAGATTCCCTGCTCCCCCAATTTTGCATGTTTTAAACTAGGCCTAAATTTGGGGGGAGGGGCTTAATTTCACCTTATGTCTGGAAAACATGCTGGGTCTTCCTATTGGGGGGGCGTATTGCTGGAGAAACACGTATATAACTAAATTTAATACACCGAGAATGGGTAAATTTAAGAAATGGAGCTGATAAAGTAAGGATAGAGCCAAAAAAAATGGATAATGAATTAATATAGATTTGAAAGAAGAGTGAGTGATTAGCATAGGTAGTTTTTTGTAAATGACTCATCATTTAGCAAGCATATGGAATTATGATGGTGCTGAATAAGTGATACTTATAATCAATCCTCAAAGTTCTGGATATCTTAGCTTGGTCACACGATCATGAACTAGGTGCTTGACAGCCAACTTGCTGTATCCCATGGTCGTGTAACCATAATTTGCAATCTTTTCTGCTAGCTTCCCAGAAACTAAATCAATAGGAAAGATGGCAGGGAAGTTCACAAGTTGCTCCCATTCCGGCCACTTTTTTCTCCAAGAACATTGGCTGTTGGATACAAGTTATAGCAGCATCCACAATTTCCCAGCAGTTATTGTAGAGTACACAAGTTGCTCCCATTCCGACCACTTTTTTTCCCAAAACATTGGTTGTTGTAAAGATATAGCAGCACCCACAATTTCCCAGCAGTTATTATAGAGTACTGTAGCAATTTCTGGTGTTACCTCCTGAACCTGGCAGCAGCCAGACTCTCATTATGTTTGTGCAGGGCCATGGCAGCCATCCCGCTTTGATTTTGCTTATTGAATGACATCGTCATGTAACAATCCGTGAGCCTCACTTAACAATAGCAGCAAGGACTGCTGGGAATACTGTCACGAAGCAATGCAGTCACATGACATCATGATTTATGATTCATGACTTACATTACACTTACATGACTTACATTCATGATTTACATTACTTAGTGATAGAAATTTCAGCCCCTATTACTATTGTTAAGTGAAGAATACCTGTCATGCCCCTGGTGGAGACTGACTCTGAGGAAGAGGAGGAACAGCCAACAGGGAGTGGGAGTGTGGCTCCAGAGGTGGTGGAGGAGGCTGGGGAAGGGCAGAGGGCAGCTGAGCAGTCAGGAAGATCCGGGCCCATCCCCTGTCTATCCTAGGTCACACAGGGAGGAGAGGATCAAGGAAAAGCGAGGTCCATTCAGGAGAAGATTACCATGATCTTCCTCGTGGCTTGCATCTGGGAGTTATGTATATAAGTTTGTAANGTTAAGTTGAAGGCTTTACCGGACTTTAATGTATGTTTTGGGTTTTGGGTTATTTTGAGAGACTACGGGTCATCACAATACCTGTACAAGAAGTACTGTGAGGTGGTTTGGTCATATAGAGGCAAAAAGTGAAAACCAAATCCTGCCTGCCTGCCTTTCTTTTTTGTTAATAAGATTTTTATTTGATTTCCAACGTTAGAATACACAATTCAAAAAAGAAATGAAAGAAAAAAGACAAAAAGAAAACAATATAGAGCCCAAAAAATGTGTATAAATTCCCCCTCCCCAGTTGAATATTGATAATTATATTTCAACAGTCAATTTCCTTCTGCTCTTTGCAAAAGAGATCCACATTTCATGAACCTCTACATCTCTAGTTGCTTAATTATTATATGACATTAAACACATTGCAAATACCAAAATCTATTATCCATCAATCAATTTGACCTATCATCCATCTACTGTAAAATAAATCAGTTAACAGGTAACCCCAACAACAAGCTAAACTTCAATGCCCTCTATTAACAATCTGTTACGTTTAACTCACAGACGGCTTCTAGTCTACCATAAATCCATTGCAATCCTGATCTGTGGTCTGTCCAGGATCAACTATCCTTGACTGATTTTTGATAATAAAACTTTCCCTTGAAATTATGACTGGACTGTTTCTAAATAGTTGCACCTCACTCCTTAAAGTCATAGATCTCAATGAGAATTCTTTGCATCACTTGTTGTTCAATAGGTTTTCTCACGAATTGAATCACAGTATCCCTTAACAGTTGTTTTCTAGTTGCATATAATAAGTCTCTCTCACAATTTCCTTCAGCTTTCCTAAGAAGATTCAGTCCATCAACCATCATCTCCACTGTGATTCAATCTTTTATATTGATACACTTTTCAGTCTCCTCTAGGGACTCTACAATTCTCAAACTAAACTTCTCTTTGAAATCTATGAATGACAAATTAAATTCCGGTCCACCCAATTGCAAGTCTGATTTAATTACATGTGACCTGTATCTGAGTGTCACCTTTAGGTTGATGTAAAGCTGTTGTTAATTCATCAAATATTTTATTTAGATTTTCAAATAAGAGTTTGTAAATTGAAAAACATGGGTTCTTTTTGGATTTGGGGGAGGCATTGTAAAGAATGTATAGTGTACAGTATTCAGAGTTTGTTATTATTTATTACTGCTGTAATTTTAACATAATCCCATTTCCTTTTATGACCGAACTTCCTCAACAAAACAAGCAATTTCATCACAAGGACATAACCGAGTAAGCACAGAAGAAACAGATATTAATTCCCACAGTGGACAATACATATAAAAGGGAAGTTCCTGTTCCTTTTAAAATGAAATTAAAAAGAAAAAGACCAGATATATATACCAAAATAGAGTAAAAAAACAAAATTATTTTAAGAATAAATGAAATACCAAATCCTTTAATAGAAATCTATAGAAATATAAATGAAATCCAATCACTTTCACCACCAAAGGGAAAATGATATGAAAAATTCATTTCCATAATCCAACAAGGGGCTATGAGATAAATCTGCATTCAGCCACATGTATAATAGTTAAAAATAGAAGACAGAAGTAAGCTTCAAAACATGACGTTAGAACCAGGGTGTATCTAAAAAGATTACGATTGGAAAAGATGCGTATTATGGAACAAATATTGCAGCCACGTTGCGGCGGGATCCTTTTACAGTGCTGAACACTGTTGGAGTGCAGGAGTCAATAGGCAGAACTGGCACATGAAGGGACACTATCTGTGGTCCCCTCAGGCTCTGCCTCCTGCCCTCACAACACTGCTGCTCCATATTTGGCGCTCCATATGCACAGTGAGACGGTGGTCCAGATTCATATTTTTTGATAGGATATGTTCAGAGGAACCCTTGTATAACAAGGATATGCACATGGAAAACAGTTCATGAGAACAATTATGAAGAAATATACAGCTACACAGAGTTGAACAAGTTGCATAAATGTTTACTTGAAGAAATAGCACAGTCCAAGAAACAGTCCATGTCATACACATTTTTAACAGTCCAGAAATATCCAGTTATAAAGTCTTCTTACCAATTCTATGTCTTTTACAGCAGACAAATATCAAACCATAATACAACAAAATAACCTTCAATATCAACAGAATATCAAAATAAACAGTGTTAGAATCGGTCCAGAGTCAGAGAGATCATCAGTGAAAAAGAGTAAGAGAAAAATAATTAAACCATGATCTATAACTCCGTCTTATGGCAACTTGTAGCATAATTAACCAACCAGAACACAGCATAATACATTACAGTATTTTTCCTTAAAGCTGCAAATATATATTTGTAGTTTATATATTGTCAACCCAACTACGTTATTTTCATATACATAATTTTTTTTTCTTTGTTTCGTCCTCGAGGCCTAGATGTGTCTTAGTGTAGTGCAATTGCCTGATACAGCAGGTTGCAGATCAATGTACTTATTTTGTGATGCAGTACTAATTTTATATGCAAAAATATTTACCCTCTTCTTTGTCATTTTCCCTGTTAATAAAAATAGAATAGAATTCTTTATTAGCCAGGTGTAATTGGACACACAAGGAATTTGTCCTGGTGCAAATACTCTCCGTATACATAAAAGAAAAGATATATTCATCAAGAGTCAAGAACCTTTTTTCAGTGGCGTTTTCTGTAATTCTTTTTCAAGTCTTTTATACTCATCTTCTAAAGCTTCCATGGCTTGCCTTTTCCTGATACTCCTTTTCCTGTGTAAGTCTATTATCAAGCCTCTCAGCATATGCCTTCAATTGTTGTCCCATACATTCTTTGGATTGAATGTTCTTCTTTTTTATTTTCTCTAAAGAAAAAAGGCAATTCTTCCGCCACTCTGCTATAATAATCCTTCTCCTTTAGAAATAGTATTATTATACGTCCATCTCATTTTCTTTTTGTCCTTTCCATTTAATTGTCACTGATTATGCCCAAGTACTTGTTTCGATATTTGTTTCTTGAATATTAGATATTAGTTTGTTGAAGTCCAAATCATATCTATTCTGGACCATGAAATATGTCTGTTTGACTAAAAAGTGTATTGTTTGGTTTTAACATTTCTTTCTTTCCATATATCTTTTTAAGTTTTATTTCATCTATCGTTTTAAAAAAAGGATTTGGGGAGAGTCTTTCTATTTTGCTTTGTTGTTGTTATTCCTAATATAGTCCAATTTATTGTCTACAATTCCATTGAAATCTCCCATCATAACTATATTGACATAGTCCAGTTCAATTATTTCATGTGTAATTTTTTAAAAATTCTTCTTGTTTATCATTCGGAGGCATAATTGCAATCAAGAGTGTTTTCATATTATTGTCCATAATTTCCACCATTAATACTCTTCCATCTTCATCAGTATAAATCAATTTTGCAGATGGTCTCTTTAATATATAAAATCACTCCTCTTTTATTACATTGAGTCAAAGAAGTAAATATTTTCCCTAATTTCGGTTGTATCAACAATTGTTCCATATTGTTTTAAATATGTACTTCTTGTAGACCAAATTTTATCAAATTTTAGTTTCTCTCTAATTTGGTGGAAAAATTCCTTCTTTTAACAGCTGAATTTATTCCATTTATATTCATTGTAATCAGTTTTTTCTCTTCCATGATAATGCTTTATATAGGTTTGGCAGCTCTGTAGATTTTGTTCACGTTGTTCTTTAATCTTCACGATCCACCTACTGCGCCTTCATCTTTTTCAGTCTCCATTTGTCATCTTGGAATTCAATTCGTAAAATCTCTTTTCTGCCTCCTCCTCTCTCCTTCCAAAAAATTCTGCATAAAATAATTCTGCTTTCTCAACTGAATCAATTCTATGTCTCTGTTCTTGCTACTAAATATTAACCTTCTGGATTAGCCATCTATAATTCACCTCTTTTTTCAACAGTATTTAGTCAGAAATCGGTGTTGGTCTTTTCATCTCTCTCACTCTTCTGGTATTTTGCTTTAAAACCACAATCTCCTTGCCTTTGTATTCAATGTTTTCTCTTTTAACCACTTGTAATATTTGTGTTTTAATGGCTTTTTTTGTAAATCTGAGATATGAACTTCTTCGGTAGGTTATTTCTCATTGCATATCTTGTAAAAAACTTGGTATTATCTCATCTACTCCATCCATCTCTTCTCTTTCTGTTATTTCCAAAGCTTCAGCCAATATTTCTATCATAATCTCAGCTAGATTTTTGTCCTTTTTCTTCCTCTATGTTTTGATATCTGAGGTAGAATTCTGATCTGTCCATCTCCCATTTCAGCATCCCACTTTTTATCTTGTTCAACCACTGTTAATCTGCTATCAATATCTCCAATCTTCTTATCTCTTTGTTTTTATCTTCTTCAATATTTTGAAATCTCTCATCATACTTTCACCATCATTTATTGAAATATTCTCCACCTTTTCATCAGTTTTCCCTGTTTCTTTGTTCAGTATTCTCTGTTCTTTGCTCAATATTTTCTATGCTCTTTTTCAGTGGTGTCTGATTTTATTTTAAGTTCTTGGATTCCTTGCATAATCATCTGTAAAGTCACTCTTCCTTGATCTTTGTCTTGCTTTAACAATTGTCTGAATTGTGTTCTCCTCCAGATGGTGGGGAGGCGAAGTAGAAGTTGAGGAGCCAGAAGCTATAAACTTCCTACTCATTTTAAACACAATTCGGATCTCAGGTTCTTCTAAACCTTAATCCATTATTGGAATAGCTAATTATGATCCAAAATAAAAATAAAAATGGTAGAGAGAAAAATCCAGTAATAATAAAAACAAAAGGAGAAAAAATTTCTTCGTTCTTCTTAACCTTAATCAATCAATATTAGGTAGAAAGGACGGAGAAAAATAAAAAGGTTTAAAAGAGCAAACAAAAAAAATATGAGAAAATAAAAATAATTCTTTAGGTTCTTCAACACTTAATCCAATTGAGAATTCTCAACTAAAAAAAAGCATAAGTGAAACAAAAAAATAGATCAAAAAACAAAATACCAAAGAAGAAAGGAAAAAAAAAGAAAATTTTGAGGCTTTCCCTTTAAAATATTAAGCAAAAATGGAAATATTACAAAATATAAGGTTTAAAAGCAAAATGAGAACAGTACAACTGGTGGGGGAGGGGATAGCACAACTTAAGAGAATAAAAAGACACACTGCACGTTATTTAATTATCCAAGGCTCTGTCATAACTCTCTCCAAGCTTCAAAGCCAAGTTTCATTTGTTGATAGAAATCTAAGAAGAACATCTGCAATAACACTCTCCCGTGCTCTTTCCCTCTATCTTATCAAGTACAATGTCCTTGAAAAAGAATTTCAAAGCTTGCTTTCTCAGCTACGTCCAAAATATTTTCAAGCCTGGACTTCTGGTTTGCAAGGCTTCGTGGCGGCAGGAATCCGTGATCGTGCAACGGTTCCTGCTGCACTTGCCGCTGGAGTGCCCCCAATCCAGGTGGATTTAGGGGTTATAGTTACCCTGTAGAGGTAACTGAAGATAGGGAGAGACTTCAGCATGGGTCCGGGGGAATCGCAACCCCCCTCCTCAGCTGGCTTAACTCTCCTTTTTTCTGAAAGTGGTGGAGTGGCGGTCATCAATGGCCGCCACCAAAGTAAGCTTTCATTCCGGACTCAATGTAATGTTGCACTGGAAAGCTTGAAAAAGTGTTAAACGTTTTATCATCGGCTAACTGGGAATGACAATTAATATTTAAATACCCTGGCAATTTAAGTTTTATTAAAGATACATCGTTCCTGATGAAGAAGGAAGAAGCCGGTGAATGAAAGTAAAAAAGGAGGAGAAAGTTTAGAAAATGGTAATCTTATCATCACTCCTCCTTCTCTTATGGCGATAGCAATATTGAATTGGAGAATCATTAAACTAACCCATTTTTCATTCACCGTTGGCTCTAGCATGTCTTAACTATAATACATTGAAAAAAGATGTTGAAGCAACAGGATTGAATAAACTAAATATCACCAGGAGTGTTATCTTGATAACATTTTGAAGTAAAAATAAAAAACTCTTTTTTGCTATAGTTTAATTGGGTAATAATGTAAGAGGAAAAGAAAAAAATCATTTTCATTTTTACAGGCTCTCCTGAATCTCTCATTTGGACGGAGTACTCTGCTGGGAATTATGCAAAGCTTCTTAGAGATTTGAGAGGCGAAAATTTTATAGAACAAAACTTCTAGACAAGATATACTTTTAAACACTCTGGCACAGCTTCTATACTTGAAACATATAGAGCACGATGGAAGAGAAAATCATGACATAGAAGAGGAGAGAGAGGGTGGCGTAATATGAAGATACGGACATGTTGTCGTATTGGATTGCCGGTCAGTAATTTCGGGACTTTCTGGATTATATTAGGCATTTGAAAGACTAATTAACCTTACTTTGAGTTTTGATCAAATTAAACTTTTTTTACACGAATGGTACACTCTTACTCTTATTACCACCTTGTTGATGAACTGAAACATTGACCATTCTAACAAAAGAATTGAGAAGCCAGTAGGCATCAAGACAGGAAGGGCTCTAATTCGGCTGCATCTGTTGTCACGAGTTATTCTTAGAAATGGCGAGATTCGATACCTATGACGAACACTACAACGAGAAAGAAGAATTTGGATCAAGAAAGAACGCCATCTTTAATGAACAAGGACTTGGCTACAGCCGGGAAACAAAGGGAAAGAGGCGCGAAAGAGGACATGGAGGGCTTTGTAAACTCTAAAAAAAAATCAACTTCTTAAATAGAGAAAGGCTAAGAAGTACAAAGTGAGAGTCAATCACAGGATGTTCAGAATATGCGAACAGAATAATACGTATGAAATAAGAAGAGAAGCGCTTTGGACGTAGTTTTGAGCAGAAGGTCGGAGATAAGAGACAACGGTAAACAGGAATGGACAAGAATAGCCGGAAGGGAAGTAAGGAAGTGATGTTCAAAGCTAAACTAAGATTTTAAAAGATTACACTACAAGCTTCTAACTTTCAGAAGATCACGTAGGGTGAAAAAATAATGATCTAATAAAAGAGATTCTGCAAAGTTGCAGTATTGGATCTAGATTGGGTATTTTAATAATTTGAAATAATGATAAGAGAAAAGTTGGATTCTACATTTGGAGATTAGCAGCCTTACATTTATGCATAGGGACTATGATTGTTTTAGAATTATTTATACATTTTTATTCTTTCTTTTTTTTTTTATTTTTGTTTTTTTGTTTTTTTCTTTTATCTCCTTCTCTTCTCTCTTAGTTTTTATACTGTTTCTTTATTTTGGCTTGTTTAATTTCTATAATATATACTTTATATTTTTATCTAATATGATCAATATAGTCTTCAGAATGTATTATAGTCTGAGAGGCTCTATATAAGATCTATATTATTAATTACTAGAGTGTGTAAATAATTTAGGAACACGATTTAAAGTATTATATATTTCAATCTTTGTTGTATTTACATGGTAGATACTTGTTTAATGAGAATTAAGCATATAATTAAGACGAATATAGAACAGATTAAAGAATTTATATTCGTAGAGATCAACGGCGATAAAAGTTGCAGATTAGAAGAGATATAGGAGGGAAAAAGGGAAGAGAATGTTAACAATGAGGTTCTAAATAACAATTGATGTAATATGTATAGCATGATTTATCAGATGTAATCTCTCCTTGGATAGGGTGATAGTTGGAATGAGTGAATTCAAAAAAGTAGAACTGCAAAACGTATCTTATTAAGATTATTTATTTGATAGACTTGTTTATGCTTCTCTTCGGGTATCATGCAGATTAGAATAGAAATACTTATATATTTTTTTTCTTAAGTGTTAGTAATGTTTACGCGGGTAAATTGTTATTTAAAAGATACTACCTATATTTCTATATTTATTCAGTGTACTTCTACGTCGGAGTTGTAATTCTTTTGTCGTTATCACTTTCGTAGGAGGAGAATGGAATAGAGGTAGATCAGTAAAAGAACACTCGTAGAGAAATAGGAACTTAGATTTTGAGAATTCAGATTCTCATACTCGTTTATTAGTTAGACCATACGGGTAAAGGCAGGGATGGAGAGAAGAAATAGGAAGGGTAAATTAAGGGAAGGCAAGTTACTAACTAGGTTTAACAACAAGATGTCAGAAACATTGATTTTATTTCTCAGATATTACTTGGTAATTTAAATACTGATAAAATGAAGACTGCAGAAAGTAATACTACAGAATTTCATATTTGGTGCTGTTTTAAGGTCTTCTAATCGAGTAATAGCACAAGATCAGTAACTGTAAACTATATATTAATTCTTAATTCACACGATAGGTTTTACTCTCTCATTTCTCTTCCTACTTTTCCGGCTCCCCACATGCTTGGGTGAGGGCAGACTATTCCAATTTCAGACAGAATTAGGGCAATGCCAAGATAAGGAAAGTGGGACTTTGATAGGGATTATGCAGGGATCCAAGGAACTAAAATAAACCTTCCGGACACCACCTGGAAAAGAGCTAAAAATTTGGGGACAAATAGGGACAGAGAATACTGTAATCACAAGAACAGTGGAAAACTGGATGAAAGGTGGAGATATTCAATTAATGATTGGAGAAATTGATGAGAATGTAAATATATTTGAAGAAATACAAAGAGATTAAGAAGTTGTGATGTATATAAGTTGAGGGGGAACATGATATTTTAAATAGTATGCATATATGTACATATCAGATGATTACAGGGGAAGATTTGCTTGTGTGAATAGAGAATAGGATAATAGAAATATTGGAACATAAGAATAGATAACAAGAGATAATAAGACATTAATTAGATCATTAAATTCTGAGATGATCTAATAAAAACTAAAAAATAGATTAAGAGGGGTGGAAGAGAGGAGAGGATATAAATAATGAAATTGTAGCTGATAGGTAAATATAGAGAATATTGAGAATGGGATATGGAGCATGGAAGCAGACTGTAGATAATAACAGAATGGAGATTGTTGAAATATACGTGTGGAAGTGATAATAAGATTGAAAATGATGCTAACGTTCTTTGGAATAGTAAGCCGTCTCTATTGACGAAATAATAAGAAGTTCTACATATGTTCATGTGGAGGTTCTAGTTTCATTTTTCGTACATTTGTGCTTAGTCTCTCGGCATTTGCTTGAACATTATAACTCAATGCTTCTTCTATAAAAATATATTGCAAGCCTGGCGAACTTGGCAGTCGGTCTACACCAACATAAGGTGGTCTTATTACTCACACTCTCCCGCCACACTGCGTTGTCCAGTACAAGAACGTTAAAACCGTACGACCAGTTAAAAAGAAAGAAAGAACAACAGCACAAGCATGACGGCGGCGCTGCACTAAACAAAAACACTAAAGGGAGCCTCTCAATCGCTACTAGAATAAATACTACAAACTGTCAAAGAAGAAAGAACAAGCTAGGAATAGTAGTTAGGACGAATATAATCGAGGAGACAGTCCTTATCGTTAGCACAGCTCGTGGCAAAAATCCAGATATTGAATTCTGCGCAATACAGCCCAGAAGGAATTTCGAGAACTATAACAAAAGTTGCACAGAGGCTTAAAACGAACTCTGAACTTTCTGTTTATAACACCGGCCCGGTTATTCAGTTTTCTGGTACACGTTTGACACAAGCGTGGACCGTTTGGTCTCCACCGTTACAGGGATTATTTCCCCTTCGAGGGGTGAATCATTAAGCACACTAGTACTAGAAACATAGATACGAAAACATTGAGAAACATGAGTTATTAAGTAAAGAAGAATGTGAGCACAGAAACACTTGATGAAGATGTCTAGGAGACTAGAGGAGTTATTTTTGGAGGACGCGGGACAACTAATACCAGGTGAGGAATAGTGATCAGGTACGATTCGCGAGGCTAATAAGGGACGCAAGAATCAAAGGACAACTACCAGTTACATAGCACTGACTCAAGCGTCAGGTCTGACTACGGCGACTGCAAGACGCAAGAAGGAAATCATACAGAGACTCTTTATGGAAATTATATTGAGGCAATGAGGAATATTTGAGGAGGAAGAAGAGTAACACTTAGTAATTTTTTAACGAACAGGACAATTGTCTAATCATTATTTCCTACGATATCCCTAAGAAGAATTGAATTTATAAATGGAGTAATTAAAGTAAAGAACAATATTAACCGATAACTTGACTGGAGTCTATATCTCCGTGTCACTCTTCGAGACACATAACCTATTGGGGAATAGGCACACTTATGGCGCCACATAGTACTTGTGCCGGCATGAATTCTCCATAACATTACAGAGGATCACTTGAACATTTCACGAGGTCTGACTAAGATTTATGTCAAAATCCGATATGAAAGTTATGTTTTTATATAGAAGTACAAGATTGACTTAAAACCATGGGACTGCAAAGTAGGCTTCTCTACATTTACATTCTATATTCATAAAAGAAGTGGAGCATGCACCTCACCATATGCACAAAATTAGAATTTGATATTGTATATCCACCATTTCCTACTTAAATGAGTTGTGGAAATGACAGGATGATATTAAATGAGATTTTACATCGGATCAATATTAGAGCTGAAGAGACCTCATCAAAAAATAGTATTTAAATAATTTTATTATCTGACCAATAATGGATTTCTGCCAAAAAGAGACAATTAGAAGATAAGTATGACCGAGTAATATTTGGACAACTTTCGGAATATTATGGGGCAAACCCTGAAAAATACAGATGCTTTGATATTTTTAGATGCCAAAAAGGCATTTGAATAATTGAACTGGTAGATTCATGTTATTATTGGAACAAATGGGCTTCGCCAGAAAATTCTATTCAAGCAACTACAACATATATTATAAGCAAAGAAGGTAAAACATTATATGCGGGAGAATTAACAGACTCTATCAATTCAGAAAGGGTAACAAGAAAGGTTCCCACTATCCACCTTTGCTATTATACTAACTTTGGAAGTGTTAAATAGAAACATAAAGATGAAAAGAGTATAAAGGAATGAAAATTAAAAGGAAAGAAATTTAAATTGCAAGGTTTTGCGGATGACTTGCCCTTTTATTTTAGAAGACCCTCCAGAAACAGCACCAAAACTATTGGAAAAGAATGAGCAATATGGCAAGGTGGCCGGCTTGAAAAAATAAACAAGATTTTGACAAAGAATATTCCACAATGACAAAAAGAATTGGCAGATGTATTGAAAATTCAAGTCAACGAATAGGTTAAGTATTTGGGGATACATTTGACAGCAAGATGTAGTACACTAAAAGAGAACAACTACACTAAACTTAAACACAGATAACACTAGATTTGATGAAATGGGAGAACCTACAATTGTCACTAATAGGGAGAATTCCAACTAATCAAAGTGAATATTTTACCCAGAATTTTATATTTGTTTCAAACAATACTAATTAGGCTTGGAAAAGACTACTTTAGAATTTTAAAACAAATTGTGTTGAAAATATTATGGCAAGGTAAAGAAAGCGAGAATAAAGTAAAACTTTTACAAGATTCTAGAATTAGAGGAGGATTTGTCTGCCTAATTGGGAGTTGTACTACCAACTACAAACTTGACATGGGCTAAGAAATGGATAAAATTAAGAAATACTAGATTTGTTGACAATTAGAAGAACATGATCTGTTGTTTGGGGTGGGCGTGCCTTTTTATGGTATAAGGACTAAAATACAGGGTTATTTTAGAAGACATCACATACGGGAGTCCCTGTGGTTAAATTGGAAAGAAGATTAAAGACAATGTTATTTGAAAATTCCAGTCTGGTTATCGACTATTGAAGCATTTTCTTATCCTATAAACTATATAGAAGGGAAAAAACAGTAGATATGGAGAAATTTTGAAATGAAAAGGTAAACTTAAATCGTGCAAAAACTAGAGGAACAAGGTATATAAGATGAATTGTTCTTCTTATGCGCAAATACATTCAAGGTGTGAAAAAGATTTTAAAAACAGGTTTCTATAATAAATTGACTGATAGGTAAGATTTGACAGGTACTGAATGAGAAGGTGATTAAAAAACTGCATGGATAATTTATTAGAAATTAAACTGGAAGAACAGATTAAAGAGACTGAGTTGCTTGGGGAAGAAACTATCAAGAAATACTGGAATGTTGAGAATGAGCAGATTGACATTTGAATTAGAGAACAAGAGGATAATCAATTTTACAAAATTTGGGACCTTTCCTATCAATGGCTAGATAACACAAATTAATAAATAGAACATACAGATTTTTTAGAAAATAATGAATATATAAGATGTATTTCTTTCTTTTTTATTGTTATTTATATTAGTGCTATAAATTGTTCTAGGATAGATTTGGAAGACATATGAATTGTATAAAATAAACTAAGTGAAGTGTAGCCTATCTCGCAAAGTATGAATGAACAAAGTTATAGTCAAATGATATAATAATATCAAGATATTCAATTTTTGATTGATAATATGAGTTATTATGTGTATGTAACTGTAGACATGAAGACATGAACAATTGAAGCACCCAAAAAAATCGCCACACCCAACATCGACACACTGCTTGTATATTTATGGAAGAAAGTTTGATGTTTTTATGTTTTGTTTGTTTTTTGTTTGTTTTTAAAAATCCATAAAACTTAAACAAAAAAAAAAGAGTCAAGAACCATCGGTACAATACTGAATGATAGTCATAGGGTACAATAAGCAATCAAATCATACTAGGAAAAATTCGCTATAAATCGTAAGGATACAAGCGACAAAGTTATAGTCATACAGTCACAAGTTGGAGGTGATGGATGATAAGGAGTGATGAGAAGATTTATAGTAATAATAGTGCAGACTTTGTAATAGTTGAACAGTGTTGAGGGAATTATTTTAGCAGTGATGGCTTTTGGGAAAAAACTGTTCTTGTGTCTAGTTGTTCTAGTGTGCAGTGCTCTATAGCGTCATTTTGAGGGAAGGAGTTGAAACAGTTTATGACTGGGATGTGAGAGGTCTGTAAATATTTTCACAGCCCTCTTTTTGACTCGTGCAGTATACAGGTGCTCAATTGAAGGCAGGTTGGTAGTAATTGTTTTTTCTGCAGTTCTCTAATTATCCTCTGAAGTCTGTGTGTGTTCTGTTGGGTTGCAGAACCAATCCAGACAGTTATAGAAGTGCAGATGATAGACTCAATAATTCCTCTGTAGAATTGTGTCAGCAGCTCCTTGGGAAGAAAGAAAGAATTGATTTCATATATAGGAAGTTCGCTTTTGACTAGTCATGTGGCAATTGTTTGAGGTTCCCTCAAAACTACTTACAACCCAGCTCCAATGCATCTCTTTCTCTCCCTCTCTCTCTCTCTCTCTCTCCCTCCACCCCATCATGCACACACATGGTCTGTGGAAAAATTGTCTTCCGTGAAACTGGTCCCTCGCACCAAAATGGTTGATCTCAGCCAGTCCTTGAGTATTGAAGATTTGTCTTTCAATGAATCCAAACTCCAGCTCCTCTTTAGGCCAGTGATGGTTTGTTCAATATATCACCAAACAACAAATACTCTAATCTGGCAAGAATGGCTATAAGCCAGGCAAGATTAGCATTGGGTTTGAGTTTGCTCTCTTTCCTTTTATTACCATTATCATGAGACACACCACATCACACCCAGGTCTATACGCATTTCTAGTTCTGGCCAGGGCTAACCTATTATCTCTAAATGCTATTAATCCTATAACATGTCTATATCCCTAACCTATTCTGACCCTCACTAATCCCCACCTGGTGCCACCCTCACCATGTCTTAATGCTTAATTGCCACCTATATGTGCCCCAACCCCCTCTTAACAATATGTACCACATCCATACATGAAAAAAGCTATTTCCAGCCCCATAGTTGTTTCAGAATCCATCCTGTAGCTCACAGATCTGCTGAGTTAAAGCAACCTTCAACACCATCAGCTAGCACACAAGCAGCAAGAGAGATCCGGCGTCAGCAGAGTTAAGGTGATATTTTCCACTGATACCTGACTTGCTGCAAGGTGTGTTCGGAGCCCGACAGTTGCATCCACTCGGAGGTGATATTCAGCTGGTTCAGACAGGAAATTTTGAGTAGTTCAGAGAACTGGCAAATACCACCTCTGGCTGGCCCTGCCCATCCACCCCTGCCCATCCACCTCTCCTATATTACCTTGTTTTTTTAGCTCACTGATTCGTGATTGCCATGCCTCAGCTGAGCTAAAAAAACAGCTCAGCTCACCAGCGTTGTCACACAGGGTGATTTTTGAGTCTTGCAAGCATGTGTGAAGTTTGCTCTAATAGATTCAGAAGGAAAAAATTTGGAAACTCACCACTGGGTCCACTGCTATAATAAAGTAGTTGCAAAAAGTAGCAAGTGGAATCCCTGGAAACATTAGTTAAAGAGGACTTAAAGGAAATATATATTTGTAATTCTGGATACCTGCTGTCAGAGTAAAAAGAAAGAGTTTTGCTGCTTTCCTTGCATGCAGCCAAAAGCAGAAGAAGAAATAAGTGGAAAGAAGCAAGTCCGGTGGCCAGGCGAGGTTTCTCCCTCCCCTCACTACCTCATGTTCACAGTGCAAGTGACACAAGCCTTGTGTTCCCATGGGCCATGTGGGTGGCGCAGCCTTGTGTTCTCATGCAGCCTGGATTAATTGCTTTGGGGGTTGCTTTGGGGGTGACATTTCTGTGCGGACCACCAAAATTTTCTCATAGACCACCAGTGGTCCCCAGCCCACTGGTTGGCAACCACTGCCCTAACCCTTCTATAGGAAACAAAAACAATACACATTACTTATTTCTTATTGAATGTTTGATTGGGACTTCTACACATATATACAAAATCTGTTAGAAGTCTATGTATAAGTTCATCAAGAAAAGTTTGTGTGCATGGGTGGATGTATCTGTGGAGCTTGTTTTTGCTCTGAATCTTTTCACATTTTTATTTTTGGTTCTTATTTTCTTGCTAAAAGACTTGTTATCTTTTGAATGTTATATAAACTGAATTGTGACAAGTTGTAGATTTCGTCCCCATCTCTAAAAGAATTGCATTATTGTGATGATTTGAAAATGAAATAACTATTAATACATATATTATTTTTGAGAGACTCGTATAGATAGGAATGAAACCCCAAACAGGAGGTCCAGCATACATTGTATTTGGCAATATCTGTGGAACCTAAGACCATCTACTTCATCCTATCAAATCTGATTGGATGGGCACTGTCCTTAGCACTGGGATAGCACTGAGGTGGATGAGAGGATTTAATAAGAATGTTGAAAGCTTAACTTTGGCTTTTAATATTTATGGTTTTAATAGACACACATATTATGCTTTTTTATTGATGTTTAATTGTTGATGGGGTATCTGGGAGTTTGATTTAAGATGGCCAATTGCATAAATATCTTTAAAAATAAATAAATACCTCAAGGATGATAGTCAAGTCATTATTAATCTAATAATTAAATCAATTAATAAATAATCCATCTACAGATCTTTTATGTGCTTAGATTCAGGTCTTGAAAATTTTTAGCTTTCTAAATGTTGGATTCCAATTTCCTTGAAATCAAGGCATTATGGTCAATGATGATGGTTACTGGATATTATAATTCAGCAAAATAACCTAAAAGAACTGTTGACTATATGGTTTTCATATTAGTAATTTTATGAGTTGAGATAATTTGAGTGCATATAGTGGGTAATCTCAATTTACTGAATTTGTTTCAATTTATAGTGTCTATCATTTGTATTAGCACAAATTATTACTACTTTTATTTTGTTTATGTACTTATGCTTACTAATTAATTTTAATTGACATTTTCTTTCAGGGATTCTACAAATGAAACTACTGCACATTCAGATGTTGGTAGTGAATTGGAAGAAACACAATTGAAGGGGAAAAGAAAACGTGGTCGTCCTGGTAGACCTCCAGTATGCTATTTTTTTTTCTGAATACCTGTTAAGATTGTACCATTTCTTTTTCTTAATTTTCACATTAGCATTTGTTGATGCTGCTACCTACTTGAAGACTTGTACTGTGTATTATAGAAGTGGCATGCCAGCAATATTGATTATTACAACAGTTAATGAACTTGTAAGAAGAATTGACTTTTCATATTCCATTTTAAAAAATTACACATTGCTAATTGTTTTTGCTCAGTAGTGAGCAACCTTATAAGCTCCATGTAGGTAGGTGAGGGCTAAAATATCAATATATAGCTCATTCACATGCCTTGGGAGTTATAAAGGAAAACAGTATGGAGAAAACTCAATCTCTATTCCAGCCCCTTGCAGCCTCTCCTGTAACTGATTTGTAAAGACTGATTCTTTTTTTTAAAAAAAATCTATATCAAATTAATATGTTTGCATGAAATTGTATTAATGATCTGATTCAATATGCAATTTTAAAAATGTGGAAAAGAGAACATAAATAAGATCTGGATATTTTTATCATTAAAAAATATAAGAAATTTGATAAAATTGCTTAAAAGCCGTTCTCCAGATGAGCTGTTCAGAGCATCCTGTAGTTGGGGAGATGCTTCAGTCTCTCATTGGATAGGCTGGGCTTAATTCGAGGATGTTCCTCCTCCTCCACAGGACTCCTCCCTAGCGTTGTACAATTTTTGCTCAGCCTTCGTAGGAATAGGCAGCTTTTCTTTTCTTTGGCCGGAATAGGAGCAAAAACCCTAAAACTTCTCAAAACCTCAGGTTTCCCGGAGAACGCTCTTGGCGTCCCAAGAGTGGATTGAGGCGGCAGCCTCCAAACCACGACTCTAAAACTCTTGACATTGTGATTCTGAGTTTAAGCAGTGCCATTCCGAACGGCGAGCGTGGCTCATGTTCAGTGGTTTTAACGTCTCGAGGATTTTCCCCTGCAGAACGCCGAAGTGGGTGGAGGCATCAGCGCCTTTTACCCCTCCCCGTCTTCGGTTTTTTGTTTTTTTTTGAGATCTGTTGGTGACTTCTTAGCCATGGTTTAGGTGGGAACTAGCTGCTGAATCATTCTCACCATGCAAAGAAAGTGGTCAGTGCCATTTTGAAGACCGTGTGGCGCCAATTCAGCATTGAATAATTAGACTGGGTTCTCCTTTCACAGGCCAAGGGGACTTACATCTCTGCTTCCCCATCCATTTGGTGTCGTAGAGGAAATTAGTTGGCTAATCTCACAACATATTTCTTCCAGCAGCTCAACAGCGAGCACCAAGGCCTAAATCCGCCTGTGCAGGGTAGCTGTTGCAGGCCCATTGCTAGAGTTTCGGGCCTGAATAAGTGTTCTCATCTATTTGAATTAATTTGAATTAATCTGGTCTTCATTGACTGTAGATACTGAGGAATTTAACAATATTCATAATTTCCAAAACTTCTGTGTTCTTATTTTTTAAAAAAAGATTATATCAAAAGGGGGAATTGAATTTTTTCTTAAGAGTTCCCTGTCTGCTTCTGGAGCAGTCCCTGGGTGTGCCAACCATCCTAAGCTGCAGCCTCATAGATAGATGTGTGTGTGTGTGTTTGTGTGTATAAGTCCCCTTTAAAAGCACAACTACAATGACGTGGGATAATACCCGAAGGAAGCTGAACAGCATAAATATATATATTTAAGTTTTCACGGGTACTTACATGTGTGCTGTTCAGCTTCCTTCGGGTATTATCCCACGTCATTGTAGTGCTTTTAAAGTTTTGTAGCAAAAACTTTCAGCAGAATTCTCATTTCTTGCCATCAATCAAGGCTTCTGTATTGAGTTCATAGAGGGCCTGATTCGAGGCAATGAGGTTCTGCTGAAAACATTGCTTACACTTTAAAAGCACTACCAATGACGTTGGATCATACCCGAAGGAAGCTGAACAAGCACATACACACCCACACACCACACAACCCAACAACAACACAACCACCAACACACACACACACACATCGCTACAACTTTAAAAGCACAACTATAATGATGTGGGAAAATACCTGAACAAAGCTGAATACCGTGTGTGTGTGTGTAGGTGTGTTTGTGTATATACAGATTTTTTTCCCTTTTTCTATACTATAATCCAACGGGTCACAATGACAAGCAGTAGTAGCTCTAGAGCATCAACCTCCAGAGTTATGACCAGGGCCCAGGGCAAGTCTAAAGAGTCCAAGAGACCTTCAAAGGCCGCTGAAAGAATGCCAATAGATGCCACCAGGCATTAGAAAAGCACATGAAGAAGTGCATGCGGGAGGCTGAGAAGGCTACCTCAGCCTCGTCTCCTCCTTGGGTCGCTCAGGTCCAAAGTCCCCAGTCTCCTCCCCTGGACCTGTCTCTACAATCCAGGTGCAGCTCTGCCATGCAAGTTCATCCTAGCACCTCAACGGCGGCACTTGTTGCACGATGGGCCCCCAAGGCCACATTTACCCTAACAGCAGCTGGACTTCATCAAGAGGAGTCCCTCCCGGAAGATATTTCCGTTAGAATGAGAGCATGGATGGAGCTAGCAATACAACAGGGCATCGCAGCTAGAGTACAACAAACCATTCTGGTCAGATGGCAATCCGCAGCTTCTGACTGTGATTCATAATCAGTATGGTCACTAATCAGGACAGAAGAGCATTACCCACAGATCCCCAATGGGAAGAGTTCTCTGATTCCAGACATACCTCCCCAGGGCATGCAAGATGAGGAAGGCCAAAATGACCAAATGGAACAAGCTGAGTCAGGGTCTTCACATGATGGCGACCCAGCCCTATCAAAGGCAGAACATCTAGAAAGGGGCATGTTGTATGATCAGGGTCTCATGCCTGATAAGCCGACACTTACAGGTCTGTTCCACCCTCAATTAATTAAGTAACTCCTGTTCAAGGCGAAACACACCACACGCCTTTACAAATTGACCCCCTCTTCCCTCCCAACAACAATATAGGAGGAGTCAGAAGACTTGATTTTTTTCTCAATCAGTTACTGAGGCAGATGTAATCACAGTTCTGTAGATGTTTACTGATCTGGTACAAAAACAATGGGCTTCTGCAGCTGCATACCCCGCCTCCACAGGATACAACAGGAAGTTTTACAACCTTGCACCAGAATTCTCTAACTCCCTAAACACACCAGAAGTTGGTGATCCTGTTGTAGCTTTGGCCTCCTCCTCCACTATTCCCAGTGAGGTGGAGGAAGTGCTTAAACCAGAGAATAAAAGAACGGAGTTAGCTCTAAATAAAGCACACCAGTCAGATGCATGGGACATAAGAGCGGCCACAGCCACATCTTTTTTTACCAGATCATCCCTAAGGTGGCTCCCTCACCTGAGGGATACCTTCCTGACCTGTAATGTCAGAGTGCATTAGGACATAGCTAAACTATTAGCTAATGCATTCTCAGCAGATGCAACACTCAATTTGGTTAAATTTTCATCAAGACCTATAGCATCCCAGGTTACAGCATGGTGATTACTATGGTTCAGATACTGGCAAGCTGACACTAAGCACAAGTGGAAGCTTGCCTCATCCCCCCATTCTGGGAGACAAGTTGTTTGGCACTGCCCTTGATCCGCTCCTGATAGAAATCAGAAATAAGAAAAAGATCCTCCCCTATCTTTTTTGCAAATCAGATAACAGGAATACCCAGTCCTTTCAGAGGGGTTCCTTCTGTCCCTTCTATCAGGGTCCATATTCCCTAAGATTCCAGAGAGCCTGTCAGCTGGTGCTCCATTCAAAATCCAAGAAAGAAATACTTAGACTTTTTTAATTAGAGAAAAGATATCTTTTACTGGAAGTCAAGTGGTAGCAACAAAAGAATTCTGAATC
>BHFT01063143.1:0-26330 GCA_004320025.1 Laticauda laticaudata | reverse complement strand
AGGAGCATTCCACAAATTAAGCCCAGCCTACAAATGCAGAGACTGAAGCACCTCCCCACTACTGGATGCTCTGAACAACTCATGGGAGAACAAGGACTAGTTTAGGATTAGAGCTTCAAATATCTTACTGTGCATTTACACCTTTTTCTCCTGGTCTCTGGATTTTTCCAATTATGCTAACTCATTCTTATGGCATAGATATTGGTAGTACACTATCGTTTTGAGGCAAGGTGCTGGAAAACAGGAATATTTGGCTCTAGAAAAGATTCTTTTTTCCCCAAAAAGAAATTACACTTCCTGAATCTGAAATGAAAAAAAAACTGTTCTGCAAGTTGCATTAATATCTTATCTATCATATACCTCAACATTGTCACTGGTAGACCGAAAGGTCACCAATCTCTGTTCTAGATGAACAGAGATTGTTCCAGCAACCGAGGAAGCAAAGTTAATAGTAAAAAATGCTGGAAATTGTAATTTAGCCACATCATTTTTTTCCATCCCTGGTTTAGGAAAGCTAGAAGAAACCATATAATCTGAACAAGAAAACTACCTTGATAATTCTACACTTCAAGGACCAAAAGCAACCCTAACAACTCCATCCCGTCACCAATCCTCAGGAAACCAATTGCTAAAATAGATATTGCTAAAACTTGCTAAAACCATTTTGGAAACTGCATGAATCAAAAACATTCAACTTCTCTAGGAACAAAAATGTTGGCATCACCTATTCAAGTAGTTATTTTGTTAATCCTAAAACAAAATATACAGTGAGCTGAAATTTCACTGTACTTTTATTGAACCAAATTTTAGCAAGGACAATTACCCATAATCTTTTTTTAATCAGGCAGATGGGCAGATTTTTTTGCACTTTTACATCTAGTCAAGAAAATGTAAGATTGCTCCTTGTAATGATAAAGTCAGAGTGCACTAAGATTATGTAGCAACTATAGAGGATAACTATGTAACTATAAGGATTGGAAATAAAAACACTGCACAAAAATAATGACAATTTTTATTCCTGCTTTGTAAGAAAAATCTGTTCAAAAATGTAAATAAATTTACAATACAGTGGAATCTCAGGTCGTGACTGTAATCTGTTCTAGGACTACAATCACAACCCGATTTGGTCATGACTGGAAGCATGACCGACTGCGCATGCGTAGATAAAAAAATGTGTGGGCTGCACATGCATAGAAGGGGAAATCGGAACAGAAATGGAATCTGCCACGAGTGTGTTTGCTCACCACCCGATTTTGGAATCATGACCCGATTCAAAAATCAGGTGGATTTTGGGTTGGAACTTGATTTGGTCGCAAACAGAAGTGCTTGCGATCCGAGGTTCCACTGTTCGTGTAAATAAAACAGTAAAGTTACCATTGCTATTTCATGTAGCCTCATATAATACATAGATACACATACACGGAGAGGCCTCCTGCTGGTGGTTCATTCAAATGACAACCAGATCGGACCCTGCTTAGCTTTCTATCTGCAACAAAAGGCAGCCCAATGCTACCAACTGCTGAGACTGCACAAGAGAAGTTAATAAAAGTTGCAGAAAAGGAATACCTAATGAATATGTAAAGCCTTGAAACTATAGTATTTTTCTCTTTGAAGTTTTCTTGTTCAGATTATATGGTTTCCCAAGTATTCAAGATAAGGAGCATGACTGACTTCAAAGAAGCAGCAAAATGACATATAACATCTTGGAATTTCACAACTGTCATAAATGGTGGGATTCAGTCTTCCTTGCCCTCAAAAAAAAAGTTTGTATTACAGAAAACTAAACTCAACATCCAACAACCAGCCAATAAGTGTATGCGGGAGGGTGGAGATAAAACTCCGCCACCCCAAAGAAGATACCTGTCAGAGAGTGCACAAGTTCAGATGTCTCTACATCATACAAGTTGGCTGTCCTGTCCCATGAAGCGGTCACTGCTTGCTTCCCTCCAACCAGCCAATCAGCTGCTATAACAACACCCTGATGGCTTTTTAGGGAAGTCAAAGGAACTCGGATGGTGGGACAATCACTAGAGCCATCTCCATCTCCGTCAGCCTCATCTTTATCAGAGAACTCAACTTCATCTTCACCGGACATTTGCTGTTAATTTTGAAAATATTTAATTTGCATGAAATTTTCCACATTAAATGGATTGATCCAATTAATTCCTGACATCAAAAATATCTCTGGAAAACACAAAGGTCTCTCAAGAGAAAAGGAACAGCTTAAAGTGCTTGGGATAATATGACACATGGAAATTGTTGAAGACTCTAAAGAGACATGAATTTAATAGAGAATAGTGCGTATAAGTACTTGGGGAACAGAAAACACAACAAGGGATATTTATGATTAGATGAATTTTGCAAACAAAATGCTACATCATTTACCTATTATTTGCTATTCTTCAGATTCTAAACTATTTTGGGGACATCTGAAGTATAAAAACACTATTTTTCTAAATAATCCCAAGGAGATTTCCTTTAAAGCATTTATAAAGTTTTGATTGATTATTCAACAAGCCACTCTATAGTCATGCTCTACATTTGAATGGTAACTGGAAAATCCAGCAGTGTTTCAAGGAAATTGATGGGGTCAGCTCTCCCAAGAAACATTAAAATTGCTGTAAATACTAAAAATGTGGTTTCATAAATTTATGAAGTGTCACATATTAGTTGGTTTCCACTGATACGAAGTCATGATTTCAGAACTTTATGGCCCGTATGTTGCTAGACCACTATTTGTTAAATAAGGCATTCAACAATACACCAATGATATAAATCAATGAATTTGGGAGGGGGTGGGGTGCATTTTCTCCAATACTAATTTCCATCTGCATAGAGTTAAACATTAAGAATCCCAAAAATCATACTAGAAATCATAACTTACGTTACAGTCTGTAGTAGGTTGAGGGGTGGGCAATTGCACTATGTATCTCCAAATATGAGCTGTCTGATCCCCTGAAGCTGTAGAACAAAATTAATGCTCTGTAAACAGCTATTTTGATTTTAATTCTCCAAAGGAGAGAAGTGGGAAAAGCAAGATATGTAAGTGATCTTTACTCTTTCCTAATTATTTTCTTTTCTAATACATAAGCCCTCTTAATTTATTGCAATGTACACACAGGCTAGTCTTTAAAGCTGTCCTGTAGACTTTTTCAATTTGGAAATACAAATATTGAGTAGAAAGAACTAACTTCTCCTCTCATTCAATGAAAGAACCTTGAATGGATTTTCCACAATACCAAAATCCTAGATGCACTATAAACCTATTCCAACTTAATCTGAAATAAATTAGGAATACTTTTACTAATAAAAAAATACTTTTTTCTCAAGTATTGAGTGGATATAATTTGGCAGGATAAACACCATTTCCATACCTGTAAGAGACACCTGTTCTGTTGGATGAAACTTTATGGAATTTACTGCATTAAAGAAAAAACAAACAAACTTATGTTAAAAGAACAAATTTAGAAGAATATCTAATTTACCATTTTGAACTTGATCTCTCTACTCATCCTGTTATACAGGAAAGTATAGATATAAAGAAAAGAGAGAATAAAGCCATTTTTGAAGAGGGAATTTCAAGTATCAAAATCAAAACATAATTACTAAGAGAAAAACAGACTTCATATAGTACCTCTGAACAAAATCTCTTAACAGAAGGAATAGTTTAGCCGATCCATGAAGAATTAGTCCATAAATACTGTAATATAGGTTCCTGGGTAAATGATTCCATGCATTAGAACATTGGACAAGAACTAGATATGGGATTAAGTGCATTAGGGATGATCATTGTACTTGATCTCTATCCAAAAACTTTTTACATATATTCTAAAAACTATTATTTGCCCTTCTGTTTGGAATGAGATTTTTACATGAATACTAGTATTTTAAAAACAGGTATTCCCCCTTCTGTCAGAAATAATACATGGCAGAATTCTACCATCCAGTTTTTTTAATGTGATTATGAAGATTTCTTAAAGACAGATCTTATCTTCTTAATAACTCTCACATCCGAAAGGTAGCAAACTACTTATTTTTCATGCTTACTGAAATGGCACACCTAAAGGGCATAAAGAATAGATAAGATCATGTGGGCTCCTACAAAGAGGTTCTTAGATTTTCTACCCCAACTCCTATAGATTCTGAGAAGAGCCAACTTCATTTACTCAATATATATGCCATTATAACAGACAATTTTCGCTCATGATTCTTATTCACGAATATTTATTTATTCTTACCTGATCCAGCATGACCAACATATTTGACAAGACACTTTCCTGTCTCTATGCACCACAGCAAAGCAGTATGATCTGTGAGAATTTTAAAAAAAGAATTGAGGAATTAAAATAATGTATGGATGGATAGATGTGGATGAATAGGTAGATGGACAGATAGACATCTATCAAGATGATAAATAAGGTAGGTGGGTGGGTGGGTGAGTGGGTGGCTAGGTAGATAGATAGATAGATAGATAGATAGATAGATAGATAGATAGATAGATAGATAGATAGATAGATAGATAGATAGACAGACAGACAGACAGACANACAGACAGACAGACAGACAGACAGACAGACAGACAGACAGACAGACAGACAGACAGACAGACAGACAGACAGACACCTAGCCCATAATCTGTTCTAATCTAATCATTAGAAATGCAAAATACAATCTGTGGCTGAAACAATAGATTAGATTATTACCAGCTGATGCTGTCCCAAGGACCACAGGTTGAGTTTTTGTGACACTGACATCCCAAATGCCATCTCGATGACCAATATACTCTTTCACTAGCTGACATATTGCTCTGGATGTTGTTGTTTTGAAACTGGAGACTATCTAAGGAGACAAAAGGCAGGTATCTGATAGGCAGAGAAATTACCCCCAGATTCTTGCAACACACAACGTAAGATCCATTGAAGCACTGCACTGTAGCAAATCAATGGATGCATAAGCTTCAGCATATTCTCTGGGACCAAATTTGTCCTAGTATGCTATTCTATGTAGATACAACAGACGAATTTGGCCAGATTGAATCTTTTTAGGATATCATAAAAGCATACAACTCTTCTGATATTTTTTCATACCTTATGATAATACGAGTAGGTATAATCTGCAGAGCTCTTTTCCTTCTATATGTTGTATGTACCATACAAGCCATCTTATTAAACAGAGCTAGCTCAAAAGGATTAGGAGGGAAGAATGAAAAAGATGCATAAAAATTCAAAGCTCAGAGCCATATGAAGTAGTATTCATATTAACTTGGAAGTTCAGACCAATTCCTTTTGTATGACAATGAAATGTCCTTTTCAAGAAGAAGTACTAAAATAATATAATCAAAATTTTAAAATAATAAGAGAAACATGAAAGCAAGAATGATCTATTTTACTGTCTCTAGAGGAATAACTGTATTGGGTGGATAGAAGAAAACACTCTCAAGTTGGAACTGCTATATTTTTTTTAAATCAGCATGGATAAGCAAGCAGTAGTTCACACTCTTAAGTGACACAGCCTGTGTGCAAGGATTAGCAGTGCAGGACTATCAGTTTACTGGATTAGGTAAATGCTAGGTCACTGAACTAGAAGAAGTAAATCAGTAATATTTGCTGGCTGGAGCAAACTAAGCTAATATGAACTATACTAATGTGGCCACCTGAAGTATTTTTTATGCAATAATTGGGTTCTCTTTAATAGGTAGAAAGCGGGATCTATGAGTGATGCAGTAGCATAATGAGCAGGAATGAAGAACCACCAGTTAATAGGGCCTCAAACAAGGTCTCACCCTCAGGTTCCACACGATTCTCTAGATTCTTACTCTATCCTACCAAGAGCTGCCAAACTGGATTGAGAAAGAACAAGAGACTCAGGTATGGCCAGCATTGTAGTCAATCCCTCTGGAGGACATGAAATAATTTCTCATTTCAGCCACTCAACTTCCCTCATCAAAAAAGGTACAAAGTGGTCAAAGTCTTTTTTCATCCACAACAGAGTGGAGAAAACTACAAGTAGTTCTGTACTTGGTATTTTATCCCATACAAAATGCTTTTTTCCCCTTTTTGACCCTGATGTTTAATATTATCCAATACAGATAAACAGATTGGGACTAGAGCTAACCTTTATATCAGATATACATCTTCATCATTTAGTGTTTGGACAGAAATCATGTAAGAACTTTGCTATGTCATTTATATAATTTATGATAATATCTGCAGCCTTTCAACCACATTTACTCAAGGTGCTGGATAAAATTCTAGATCTACCTGCCACCCAGTACTGTACTCTCAGTAGATACTCTATATATAGAATAATACCACCTATTTGGACCTATCGTGTAGGCAACAAGAAATCACTGTGGAAATTGTTCTTTATGGTATGCTATATAGTTGGGAAGTTGGCTAGATTGTGGTAATTAGTGAAGACTTGCTAGACAGGGATAGAGAGCATAGATTGCTGTTCCAGGACTGCAAAAAGCTGAGTTAGTTATGAAATATGAAATAGTGTGCCCTCAGAAAATCTGTGCTGAACTGCATCACTATCCCCATTGTATCTATCTCGGCATATCCATTCAGAGTTCCAAAAGATGTATTTCTATTCATTCAGAATTTATGACAAATTTTGCTACCATACAATATTACAATTAATATAAAAATAGGGGGAGGGATCCAATTGATTTCTTCAACACTAAACTGTCCTACCTTCTCAAGGCCATTGTCAAACTTTCATGCTAGCTTTATGCCATCTGAGCATGAGCCCATATCTATATTCTGAAATAAAGGTAAAACTTCCTGAGGCTTTTCACCAAGCATTGGAGTAAGGGAATGATATAAAAACCAATGGGTTGTAACTCATTTTAATTGTACTGATTTTAATGACTCTATGTTAAGTATCACTAAGCTGGATCTAGCAGATTTCATGGTAAACTGAGGTATGCGACTGTCTCATATGACAAAATGTTCATGTAATTGTGAAGAATAGAATTCCAAGAGTATTTCAATAGCAGTGAAAGATTATAGTTGGATACCTTTGCCACAATAAATGACTAGGTATATACTGTATGCAATTTTTATTTTAAAATGATGTAAATTCTAAAATCACCCGAGAAATGAGAATCAACTACATAGTTTTTTTAAAAAAAGCCTAATTAAATCAAAATGAGATTAAATTAATAATTAAATTTTAAAATGTATTATCTGATCATCAAACATAACAAGACATCTATCAAATATTGTTATTGAAAATATTCTTAGGAATGTTTGGTGATTAAAAAAAATAAGGCATCTTATATATAGTCAATTAAAATTTCAGGAGAAAAAAAATAAATTTAAGGACTAGAAAAAAGCTGCAACAATATGGTTTTCAGCTTTTACTTCTTTATTTATCTTTACAATAATGAAATGAGACTTATATGGAACTATAATTTAGTTATTAATGAGAAGAATTGTTTCCAAGCCAGTATAAGCAATAATTACTACAAATGCACTGCAAAAGGAACAGGTTAATTCTTGCAGAACTAGGAAAGGATTAGTATTGGAACCATAGTGTAGCATTAAGCATAAAACTGTCAAGGCAGTATTAAAATTCAATTGAAATTTAATACACATCTTCAAACAAAATGGAGTTATGTAAGAGTAGTGGAACAGTAGAATATACTATCACAACAGGTCTCCCATACCTTATCTGTCTTAATAAGACATAGTGAGGAATAAAATGAATTACCAAACTGTTTTAGTTTCCTCATAAAATCTTCTGAACCCCTGTAATTGACTAGTTTAATTTTCAGGGGCTACAGTGCTTTTCCCCTCTTCCTTTAAAATATTATCTTTAATAGTACTTCATATTTTGAGTTTCCTTTTACTTTTAAAACAATAATGGAAGTGTCCTTTCATATATCACAAACAGCAATGGGACAACATCAAAACTTTCTATTCTACTTCAAAACGTGAATAAAGGGGACAGCCACTGTCCCAGTGCAATAGTCATCAAGTTATGTTCAACAAGCAGATCCAGGGAATCATACTAATATGCACACTAAACCACTACTATTAAAATTTCCATTTCAATTCTTAGCGTATATACATAGACAAGAGTTTAGAAATGCCCCATCTTACACTACAAAATGGGAGGTTTTTACACTACAAAATGGGTATGTTCCTCCTTTCAAAAATGTGACTTATAAATATGGGTCTTCCTAAGGAAGTCTAATCACTTGATGATAAAGTCAAGGCGATGTTGTTTAACTAATTGCACATTCTGTTGACTAATCCAAAGCAAGTAAACACATTCTAAGAGCAGAACATGATACTGTGCACAGCAGAAGACAAAACTAGACTGTTTCCTGTTTAGCAAATGAGATAGTTCCCTCTTCAAATGCTCAAAGTTTTCAAATGCAAATTCATCATACTTTCTTATAATAATCATCCTGCTCACCATTTCAGTCTGGCAAGTTAATGCAAGAGGAATTTGTACTGTAGACTCCAGTAACAACTCCTTGGGCTTTCATTTAATGATTCATGTGTGTTTTGATCACAACCATAAGGCATGGTTCTTAAAGGAAGACAAATTTACAGTCCCAAAATGTCAAAAATCTCATTCAAGGAACTTGCAAGAAGGGCAGGCAACCTCTTGGTAATTGAAGGTTGACTATTTCATTATTTATTTTGAGATAGTGAAATCCCCAAGAGCATAACTCAGCATGATTAAAGCCAATGTTCTCAGTTTTTCTTATTAATTTTCAAACATAATTTTCTTTTCATTTTTTTAGTTTAAAGAAAGATACACATTTATGAGACATTCACCTCTGGGATTCAGCAGGAAGATTTGGGAACCACAGAAAATAGTGTGTTCAAAAATTACACTTAACCAACCTTTAAAGATGCCAATAAGTTTTAAATTCAATTTGCCATGCTGTGTTCCAGGAAACGAATTATTGTTCCTGAAAACCTCACAAAGTACCTCAAATTAGTTATGCAATTCTTAGCTTCCCAGCCCACACATTTTATTCTTATATTTTGTGAATTTGGTTTATGTGGATGATTTTATTATTATTCTTACAGCAATCAATAAATGCTACTAGTACTACAAACATTATTTTAAACATTTTCATCATACTACAGCAAAAGATTGTTGAAATATTCCTATTTCTGAAACCTTAAAAGAAATTCATTCTCTTTTATGAACAGTTCAGACAATTTATAGATTTATATTATGATTTGTTAAAGAAATAGACCTAGAGAGGACCCAGAAAGTTCATAATAAAGGCTCTTTGCCACCATCAAAGCTTATTACATGGATCAGGCATTGATGGCAAACAAATGTGAACATTTCTTCACCAAATGATTATGATATGTACAGACACTACATTATCCTTAAGAGCTATTTAAGCACTCAGATAGCAAGATATATATAATGTGTATATTTAAAATAAATATGCTTATTTATTGAACTCCTCCCTAATAAGTGCTCTGTCTTCCAAGATTTGGGAATCTGATCAAGACATTACTGTTTAACTTAGCTTCTGGTTAATTTTTATCTTTCAATAGCACTGCTATTCTGCCTGCATGTAGTTCTAGGTAGGATTATAAATTTATTTATGTTTTCAGAAGTCAGATTAAATTGTGCACTAACATTTTTTTTAAATCAGGTATTTTTAACGAAGTACTTTTAAAATCAAAACTGAATTGACATTATAGCAACAAAAAAGGCAGACATAATGTGCAAACATTGTGCCAAGGAAGAGACTAAGCCTGCCGTAATAAAAACTATAGCCTACCCAATCTCAGGGATTCATAACCATAAAAACAGTAAACAGGAAACATTTCTTCTGTTAACAATTGATATCTATATGCAAAACTTAAACATGAGCAGTAGAAAGTCCTCTATGTAAAGCACCAATTGAGAAATATAATATCCATGAAGAAAAACTGATTGAAATGAAATTCTGTATGTTCCACCACTCACTACTGTTTAGCTGGTCATGCAAATTGGCACACTGGGAAGCAAAGCAGTTACCCAAGAGTCGCCACCCCATATTTCCCAGCTTCCCACGTGGAATTTGCGAGGTCCACCTGATCTCCCTGGGAAAGAATTTGAGCGCTACATAGCAAGTAAGAAAAGATAGGCATTCAGCACTTGCTTTCAAAGAACAGCAAATTTACAATACAGAATATACATACTTTTATATGATCTAAAAACTGAAGACTCTACTTTTTAATAGATTAAAGAAAACATTAATAGAGAACAAAATGCATTTTCATCCTTGAAGTGCATAATGACAGCAATACTTCAGAAAGACAAAGGATAAAGACATTTTCTATTAAAAATAATCCTGGCATGTGAACAACTGATGGTCAGATAGAAACAATTTTAATTTTAAAAAATTACCTGCAGGAAATGTGTGTTTAAACTTTGCATGTTGATTTTATATGTTTTACTGTTTTTATATTGTCAAGCTGCCAGAAGTAATTTATTTTGAATCTGGCAGAATAACATACATACATACATACATACATACATACATACATACATACATACATACATATATATATATATATATATATATATATATATATGTTTTTTTAAAGCTTCGGCGGGTACTTACATGTGTGCTGTTTAGCTTTCCTTCGGGTATTATCCCACGTCATTTGTAGTGCTTTTAAAGTTGTAGCAACGTTTCAGCAGAATCGGCATCTGCCACGATCAGGCTTCTGGTAGTGGAGTTTGATGTGGGTCAGGCTCTCACAGCATTTGTTTTAAATTTTGGGCTAGCCTATTGCTGTGCCAGGATGTTTTTTTTTTACATCCTGATTGGTTGGGGGAGTCCTTGGGCCTGTGTTTATTGACTTGAGTTTGTTTGATTGGTGTTTCTGGCTTTCTTCTGTCGTTTTGTGTTGCTTTGATTGGCTGGCAACCACTTGTTTCTGTAATTGGAGGCTTCAGTGCAGTTGGCTTCATGTGGAAAGGACGCGCTATTTCTATTAGGAAGCCTAGGTTTCATCTGGGTGCTGGTTGGGGTGTGTTTTGAGCGGAGATATCAGAGGGAGTCTGTTTGTGCCCAGGTGTTTGTCTTGCTTTTTGGTGTGGAAGGCATCTTTTCTATTTGGAGAGTGCAGGCTTCCAAATGATTTGACAGTCTGATGGAATCACTCTTCTATTCATCGCTTTCAGGTCTTTTTTCCAGTCGTCTATGGCTTCTCTGATGTTTCTGGTGGCTGGGGTTTTCATATAGTGGCTCGGGTTTTGGTGCCATTTGACGTTGATTGCTATGACCTGTGGTTTCATGTGTTGGACCATGAGGAGCTGTGTGTCCAGCTTTTTTTACTGGCATTTTTGGTGTTCTAAAAGGCTGGAAAAAGTAAAAAAGCTGGAACACAGTCCTCACGAGTCCAACACATGAAAGGCCAGCAGGTCATAGCATCAACTTCAATGGGCCACCAAAAACCTAGCCACTATAAGAAAACCCAGCCACAAAATCATCAAGAGAAGCCATAGAGATGAAGAAAGACCTGAAAGCCATGGATAGAAGAGGATATTCAGCAGACTGTCAATCTTTGGAAAGCCTGCACTCTCAAATAGAAAGAATCCACACCACAAAGCCAGGCAAACACCTTGGCACAAAACAGACTCCTCTGATACTCCAGCTCAACACACCCCTCAGCACCCAGATGAAACCTAGCTCTAATAGATAATAGCCATCCTTTACACGCGAAGCAAAGCTGCTCTGAAAGCCTCCAATTACAAAAAACACAGTTTTGCCGAGCCAATCAAAGCCACAAAACAGAGCAGAAGAAACCAGAAACACCAATCAAACAAACTCCAAGTCAATATAACACAGACCAAGACTCCCAACAATCACAGGATGTAAGAAAAAACATTCCTAGCCACAGCAATAGGCTAGCCTCAAGATTTAAAACCAATGCCTGTGATAGCCTGACGCCACATACAAACTCCATACAGAAGCCTGATGATGGCAGATGAGATCTGCTACAACTTTTAAAAGCACTACAATTGACGTGGGATAAATACCCGAAGGAAGCTGAACTGCAGAGAGAGAGGGGGGGGGGGAGCTGTTTATTTGATCTAATGAAAACAAAGAATGTAATGATACCACAAATTCTGTATCAAGACTACCAAATTAAAAATTGATCAAAACACCCCAAGCAACTCTTCCCCTTACTATATTTTCCAAATATAGATGTATTTTGAAGCATATCTCCCAAATTCCTAGAAAATTCTAGGAATTTGATAAACTGCTATCCTAACATACTAAGTGGATATGACTTTGGATTGGTTTATGTAGTTTGGATAATTTCCAAGTATGAAAGAGAATAATGCTATTATATAACCTTCTCTCCTGCATAAATGTAAATTACTTGCAGGTAGATAAATAATTTAGTAAACATTTTACAGTTGGTCCATGTTTGATCATTCTAAATATCAGTCGAATTAATGAGTTACAATAGATGCAACCCAATTTTTGGAAAAGGACCTAATAAAAATGACTTTGAAGTAATGAGCAAAATGGGTTTAACAATTTCAGTCTCCCAAGTTATAATTAACTGCTAAAAAAATTCTCACAATAAAAATAACTTTGTTTTCTTTGTATCTTATAAAAAAGCTTTTGACATTTACTATAAATTCATTTCATCACTCTATTTTCTATTTTCTTTTCTAAATTATTTATTTACTGAATTATAACTAAAGGACAAGATCAAATGGCAATTTTATGATTCATCTTATCGGTCTCCCAAAACATCTCCTATCAATCTCTGCAATGAGATGGGACTACACCCGGATGGCATCAACTTCAAAAGTTCAACCTCATGAAGACAGACAGTAATAAAAAGTAAGTAAAACTAAACTGATAAGTATACTGTAGTTCAATAAAAGGCTTCACATGTTTCATACCTTACTTGTTGATGCCTTGTAAGTCGTCTTTAATTTCTGAGACAGCTGACTGGTACTATGGCTGGCTGTTGAAACAAATACATTTAAAGAAAGTTTGTTTTGAAACACATTGGATTGCCTTACTTGATTGTTAACATCCTTCTAACTGGTTGTCATCCTAAATTATGAAAAACCAACTAAGAGAGGAATATTTTTTCAACTCTCTTCTTACCTTTTGTTTTCAGCTGCCCCTTGCTCAATTCTGCTCCATCAATGGCTTGGCCTTCAGCTGCTAAGCGTTCATTAAGTGTATCAATCTCTCTGCGTACTATCAGTAGCACAAAAATTAATGTCAATGCAAAGAAGAATCATTAATCACAATTTTTAAATTACCACATAACCCTTATCTCAAAGGCAATTATGTGCAGGATCATAATTTCAATATCTTTTGTGTTTCTTTGCGTGCCACAATTATAAAAATAATACAAAAGTAATTTAACTCTCCATATCTAGAATAAAACTGACAATGGGTCTTAATTCTAAAGTACTGCTTCTAAGAGATTCATGTTTATGCAAAATATCCATCAGTAAAACTAAATGAAAATTGAGGAAGGAAACGTTTGGTATCTCCCTTCCAGATTCAGAAAGCCACTGCTTGCCAAATAACTTGTTTCTGTATGTAATTCCACTCCAAACTGGAAACAATAAACACAACATATCCAGCATCCAGTCTGGATATCTGCAAACAGAAAGTTACATTAATGAACACAAGTAATCAATAAGAGCCTCTGTAGCTCTTCAGCTAGAGGATTTAAAAATGTACCAGGATGTTTGTAGGTATATTTTCAGTCTTTATATCACACACGCACACACACGCACACACACAAAAGATAGTATGATTCCCTAGGCATTCTAAGACCAAGGGAAGGCTATACACATTGGCTCCAAGAGTCTTGATCTCTGATCTTCATTCCCAAGTCAACAGAATACCAGAAGAGGGAAATCAATATCTGGATGAATATTGACAGGGTCTTCCCCAAGGCTGGAAATCAAATCACCCAGTGCTCCTGAGTAAGTAAAAACATGGAAACAAGCTTCCCCTCCAAACTTTCTACCCATGGACCATAGTCTTAGGGTGCAATTCATAAGATAATGCAGAGTAGAACATTCCCTTTTCCATACATTCCTAAAGGCAAAATGAGAATAACTTTAATAGATGACTTATTTGAGAAATAAAACATTCCTTGTCTCTTACTACCTTTTGTATGCTATCTCTTAACCATATGTTACAAAAGGAAAATATAATTACTGTTTAGAACAACGACTCATAATCATTGCTCATTGGAATTCAAAAGTTAGGGTACAATATTTTTTTTTGCAAAAAATGAATTAGCATTACAGTGCAAACATAAAAGCTAACATATCTGAATGATTATCCCAGTAATCTTTAAAATAAAAAGAATCAAATGTACATGCAATTAAATATTATGCTATGGACATCAATTACAACCAAAATATTCAATGAACAGGATTATGGGAATTTTAGGCTAAATGTGGCAATGTGCACCAAACTATCTTTCCTGGGATTAATCAGCACTAGTATTAGAGATCTCAAATAAGTATGTAGGCTTTTATTTCAGGTAACCTGGACATTTTAACTGACCATTCAGAGTTCACATGAGATTTACTGTATAATTTATGGGAACAGAGATCCAGAATTACAGTCTTGCATCTAGCATCTTTCATCAGCATCTTATTCCAATTTAATATTTTTGCCCAAAATTGTACAAACATAAACTCACATTCAAGATTCTCAATGTAGAGGTTCTCAAATTCTCTTTCTATTTGACCAAAAAGTTCCAGAAGTGTATTTCTAATGGATGATGGTAGCTTTGAATCCTAGGGTAAACAAAAATATCATAGTTCATGCAGAATTTTCTAAGAGTTTGTTCTTTTTTGTAACTGGGCCTTTATGCAAAGCTCTTATTTCCGTTATTCCACAATACAGGTTTCAAAGCATACTTCTATCCACTTTTTCTCAAATCATTCTTTTTCCACACAATGGACTTATACAAAGCTATACTTGAAGAAAGGACAATTACAGGAATAATGGATCTGTAAACAAAGCCTTATTAAGGACACACACACAAAGATTTCAGTAAATCTACAAAGAAGCAGAAATAGATTTTATACCTTAATGAAATAACTTTATTTCAGACAAAAGAGAACAATCCATATGACTCAAACGTGGCAAATTTCTAATGTTTACAATAGTAGGCTCTGCCTTTAATATCACATAATGATTAAGTTACTATTGGTGAGCAACCGTCCTACTTGGGAGAAGGGCTCAAGCGAGAAATTAGTCCAGCTGTTACATAAACACAAGAGGACAAGTTCTGACCTCCCTGCTTTGAATGTCTTTAAGTCTTATCTAGTCTTTCTCAAGTGAAAGCTGCCAATCTGAGGAGATTCCTATCAAATAGGCATGGAACAATGAAGTTGCTAGTTTATATGTGAGGGTCTGGATGTTCACATCTGATAGTTTACTTGTGTTAAAACTTTGAAATTTTAAATCAATAATAGTGTACAAAGGCAGACTAACAATAATTTACCCTTGGCAGGGCCTCAGTACTATTTCTCCTTCAGTTCAATAATCCATAACATATCAGATATAACAAGAGGAACAAATTGGTATCTCTTAGTTCAATCCTACAGCAAAGATGAGATTTTACAAAAAGTTTGATTGCAGATTTTGCTGTTAATTCAAAATTGTGAAAGATAATGACTTAATTTTTAAAATTATGTTTGAAATGTAAATGTTCAAATAAACTTCCCTAGAGTAAAAACTTGCAGGAAAATGCTATGTATGTTGAAGCTTTATATACATTGAAGGGCAAAAAATAAAAGACTAAGATAATAGAACTCGAGCCATCTCCCAAACAAAACAGCTCACATCTACAGAACTGAACTGAATCGTATTTCAGGAAGTGTTATCTGCTACAGATTGAATTCATACTACTGCCAGAAAATGAATTACATACAGGTAGTCCTCGACATACAACAGTTCATTTAGTGACTGTTTGAAGTACAACAGCGCTGAAAAAAGGGAATTTTGATTTTTTTTCACATTTATGACGGTTGCAGCATCCCCATGATCAAAATCCCCATGATCAAAATCAAAAATCCCCATGATCAAACACTTGCAAACAGACCCATATTTATGACCGTTGCACTGTCCCGGGGTGATGTGACTCCCTTTTGACAAGCAAAATCAGTGGGGAAGCCAGATTCACTTAACAACCATCTGTCTAATTTAACAACTGCAGTGATTCACTGAACAACTGAGGGAAGAAAGGTCCTAAAATGGGACAAAATTCACTTAACAAATGTCTCACTTAGCAACAAAAATTTTGGGCTCAATTGTGGTCAGAAGTCGAGGCCCACCTGTATACTCAAAGACTTTTGGACATTATCATGATAGTGAGTGAAGAAACCCAGAGATATATCCAAGTATCAGAAGTGTTTTCCCTACTTTTGAACAGAAAATTTCAACCTTGCTTTGATATTGGATTTTAGGTTTGTTTTAGGACCTTTAGAAGACAAAATTGGGGTATTAAGTGATTTTATCAGGATATTAATCTATTTTTATCAGAAATCAAGCTCTCTCTTTCCATCCAATTTACCTGGCCTTCCAGCATCTCTCTCTGCAATCCTGACCTCTCTTGTTCAGAACTGTTGGTTCTTCGTATAGAAAGACTATGAGATTTTCTTTTCTGCTTGGCTTGGCGAGCAATGGCACAGCTTCCACTTTCTGTGGGCATTACTTCAAAACAATCACTTTCCAATAGCTGTAAAGATAAACTAAAGCCAAGTATTAAATATTATAATTTGATCTATGTAAGAAATTATTCTCTAAGTAGTAAATATAAGGGAAACATTTAATCCTACTAAAATATATCATTGTGGTAAGATATTACGATAATGAGCAATGAAACAGTGAAAAACCTTACTATACACATTTTAATATTATTTGCCAATTATTAAGCCATTCCATAAATACAAAAATCCCTTTAAATTATTTTGTAAGGTTTTTTTCAGAGTTTTTTGCATTTTCCAAATGCAAACCCTACAAAAAAATCAAAAGTGCTTCTAAGAAACCCACTTCTATATCCACTTCCACAACACAAATTTGAATTCAGGATCCTAAGAGAATGATGTCTGAAGGGCAATGACAAGCAAATTATTTAGATTCAAAAACTGCATTAATGCCTTATTCTAAACTGTAACAATTTATAAATACAATCATTAATCAAATCTGTTCTATATCAAATTTCATGACCATAAACTCTACTGCAGAGATAAACTTCCCCAAAAGTTTTAAGCAATTAATCCTACTGGTACTATGAAATAGATTTATTAATGCTGTAATACTTTCCTCTATTAAGCCACCGTTATGCATCTTAAATTTTAATTCCATAAATGAATTTCGATTAAACTATCTAAATTACCTGACAGAACATTCAACCTCTCTCACTCATGCATGAACAATTTGGCTCCCTTAAACCATCAAACTATGTGACATTTTTGCAATGTCAAGTGAACTGCACCCTATTTGAATCCAACACCATAGATGACCCCATTAAGCAAGGACCATTTTCTATCTCTTTACCTATCTCAAATTCAATTAGTTTTGGCTGCAATAATTAACAACTCTTTCTTAGAAATCTGAAAAGTAACTAGCATTTATGCAGCAACTTTCCTTGATAGCTAAATTAGCTAGAAGAAAAAATGCACTTATGATATATGATTTTCATGATTAGAAAAAAATGAATAGAAAAAAAGTGAGGATTGTTGTAATCATAATAAAAGATAATGTTGCAATACTTATATATTTGCTGCAGAAGAAATTGGAAGTTTCTTTCTATTCTTTCTCATATAATTTTTTTCTTTTGTTTCTTTTCTGTTAGCTTGTGGTTAGTTTGTATCAGTTTTTACACTGCTTTTAAAACTCTGAATAAAATTTATTTTTTAAAAAAACCAGCAACAATTCTTTCTTTTTATAGGTAGGCCTTGCTTAATTATCTTTATCAAAAGAGGAAGTTCCATTGCTAAATGAAGTGGTCATTAGGGAAAACATTGTGTGATTGCATCACTTAGTGACAGCGGTTATAGTTGTATCGTTAGACTGGGATTATACTGTCAGAGATTTGCATTTCCTTCTTTCTGTATTAACTCTGTACACACAAACCTCTAGCCTTGAGGTATGTAGTCAGTTTCTATCTTACAACATTAGAACTTCCTGTTTTCTTTTTATACTTTTCAATTCCACCTCAAAGAAAAAGATACACCAGAAACCACAAGTAATATATAATAAACCTGGAATCTATTGTTACTTATGTTTTACTTAAAAACAGTCTGTGCTATGATCCTCAACTTAGAACAATGATAAAACCTGAAATTTATGTTTGTAACTTCTGCCAGTTGTTAAGTAAGTCACCATGTAACTATAACTGATTTTACCTTTTTTTTCACTGGACATTAAGCAAAAATCACGGTCATAAAGTATTGCCCACAAAGAAGGTATTTTCCTGGAAACCAAAAGTAAACATCTGTTTCTGGCAAGTGGTCACGTGACTATGAGATGTTACAAATGACCATAAATGTGAGCCACTTGCCAAGAGCCATAACATCATCATGCAAGTAGGGGAGGGGGGTGAACACAGCTGTTGGAACTTTGAATTGAGCTCCTAAGTGTTTCTGAATGGTCACTAAGTAATTGGTTGTAAGTTGAGGACTACCAAAAATCTTATAGTCAGATTTAGACAGACAGCTTAAACATTAAAAGAGAAACAGAGCAGGCATAAGACTAAAAAAAAAAAACCATCCATTTTGAGAACCAGATAAAAATTATTTACTCACAAAGTGCTAACAGCTTAGACAGCTAGACATTATCACTGTGTTTTACAATACCAACATCCTATCACCCATGATCATACATCAGATGCATAAATATCAGTAATATATACAAAAATTAAGGACATCACTGGATGCAGCAGTGTAGATTATTTCACAACCAGTATAGATTATTCCACAAATTAATACATCACAAAGACAAAGCAGAAAAAGCTTCATGTATAAATAGCTCTAGATATAGTTTACACTCTTTTTCAGGCTGCCATCTTATATTCATATAAGATGAATCTTATATTAATGTCAATAGTTATTTTTCATTCAATACTAATGGTTAAAAGTTTGTGAATCCTTTTGAATTTTCAGTATTTCTGCATATATGCAGGTAGTCTTCGACTTACAACAGTTCGTTTAATGACTGTTCAAACTTACAACAGCACTGGAAAAAGTGACTTATGACCCCTTTCCACACTGTTGTGGAATTCCCATGATCACGTGATCAAAATTCAGACGTTAGGCAACTGACTTATTTATGACAGTTGCAGTGTGCCAGGGTCACGTGATCTACTTTTGTGACCTTCTCATAAGCAAAGTCAATGAGGATATTATTAGCACATTACTGTCTTAACAATCGTAATGATTCACTTAACAACTGTGGCATGAAAGGTCATAAAATTGGACAAAATTCAATTGTCTCACTTCACAATAGAAAGTTTAGGCTCAATTGCAGTCATCAGATGAGGACTACCTATTTAAAGTCTATCTATTTTTTGATGGATTGAAAGCTTGCAACTTACCAGTTTGTAAGTCTCAAAAATAAGCCTCTTTCACAGGCAGCTTACTCAGCTTGCTCAGGCCACCTCAACATTGATGCCTGCCAAAAGACATCTGTAAGACTATACAATTCTGTTTAATGGCAACCAGTTGCATGGTTAAATCAAAATGCCACATGAAATAATTACATATGAAAGATCTAAAGTCACTATATTTTGATATGAATTTAGGACAGGAAATTCTAGCAGGCAGAGAAGTAATACTTAGCAATAACCCAAGTGTCACAACTAGGTCGGAAGGCATAGGAGATATTAACTGCAACCCTACCTAACAGCATTTTCATGACACTGCTGCAGGCAAAGAGTGCTACTATGGCTTTTGATGGAATTTACCAAAGGCATATTTTGGTTTTTACGATTATTGAGCAAATGGATATGGGAAGGGAAAGGTGGAAAGACTATTCCTGCTAAGAAGGATTCTGTTTCAGCAAACTTCCCAGGATGTTGTTTTCTTTTTAAAGACCTCTCATCTTTTCTTCAAAGGAAGCATACTCTCCACTCTTTTCCTCCTATTTCCCACCCACCCACAAAAATTATCCTGTGAGGTAAATTGGCCTGAGGAAGTACCTATTCCAAAGGGAGTTTATGTGGCTGAAGATGAAGTAAAACCTTAATTTATGAAAAACTTCTATCGCTCTGCCCTACTGACTCTACTAGATGGAGTTGTATAAAACACTTTACTGTGAAACTTTAATTTCTATCTTCAGATTTCTATCTTCATTCCACTATTGCTCCCTCAAAATATACACCCTGTCCCATATGGCAATAGAAATTAAGATATTTATGCTCATCTGAATGACATTGATTCACACAAACAAGGGTGTTTTTTTCTAATTAACTAATAGTACATCAGAACTACAATTTTTCTTTCAAGAACCCAAACTATGTTTCTTTTTGTCACCTGGAACTATTTTCCCAAAATATTTAAGTATATATAGGCAACTTTTGGATGTATGTGAACCACATCTAGAGACCTGTTCCAACAATAAGCAGATAAATCATTTTGTGTGGAGTAATGTCTCTAGATGCCTACAAAATCTTATTAGATGTCAACTTACTCTCTCCCGAGACTATGGCTGGTGCCAGATCTGGACCAAACAGATGACATGCTAACCCAGTACCTAGAAACTGCTAGCTCTGGATAAGAAGAAAACATTGGCTTTGAGTTTATAAATGAAATAAGTCCAATACCATATTTGATTCTGAATCTAGTTGTACTAATCTGCTCAAAGGTAATCAACAAACATGGGAATCCTCTTGAATGTACAGTACACTAGGAAGCCCTCCCTGTTCAGAGTAATTAATGTTCTAGGTACCTCTCATATGGATTGCAGTAATGCACTTCTCAGAGTGCTATCCTTAATTTTGGCATTCAGGATGGCTATGGCTGTTTCCCATTATATTCAGGTAACAAACAACCCCCCCCTTCCCATTGTATTGGAAGCTGTATTGGTTGCCAGTTGGTTTTCAGGTATAATTCAATATGCTTTTGTCATTTTTAAGACTATGCCTTGGACCTGGTTATATACAGGACATTTTCCTTTCTTCATTTGGCCATCAAATCAGATAAAATAGACTCAATACCTTCCAGGTCTAGTCTTCATAAAAATGTCATCTAATAGGATCAAGAATGGGCCTCTTTTAGGGCAGTGGCCCTATGCTTTGCAAACACCTTCTCTACGGAGATCTGATTGCCAGATGGGTTTCAGAAGAGCCATTAAGAGCTTTATTTTCCATTTATCTTACATATGGAAATAATGGATAGTGACATTTATTAGCAGATACCTGACTTAGATTTATTTTTGTCCCTGGTGGTATTGAATAAGGGTTTTTTTCAATTCTTCTTCGGTGGGTTTATTATTTTTTTTTGTTGGGAGGTTCCTTCTTTAGATGTTTTGTGAACTGCTCAGAGTCCTTAAGAATGGCAGAATACAAATAAAGTAAGTAACTTTTTAGCATTATCAGATGAGAATCCAGCAATTCTCCACCCAAAATGACACAGACACTCTGATTTAGCATTATATTTCCTTGAATAATATGTCAGCATATGATTCCTTAAATACTGTTAAAGTAGGCCACGTCAAGAAATAGACATGATAGGATTTAGGGGTATTTTTTAATTGTACTAAAGTAGAATAATCTTGAAGTTTCTTCGTCCCATCTTATGGAAGTAAAATTAAGAGTTTATCTTGGCTCTGATATAAGAACTGTATATTTTTTCTTTTGCAAGTCGCTTTTAATGGCTTGTTCATTTTTTCCCTATCCCCATGATCAGCTCTAAATTCCTTTTCAAACACTCACAAGTGCAATTCATTTATGTAAAAATAGATCAAGTGCATGATAGAAAATCACTCACTTTAAATAATTCACATATTGATACATTTTACACATGAACTAGAAAAGTCTTCTATACAATAACAAAATAAACAATTGATAATTATATATCATTTCTTGATGAATGCTTTCTATATTCAAGTAAAGTATAATCAATTTGCTTTAAATGTTCCATGAACAACAAGATCAAGCTTAAAACTCTAGCAATGGTGCTCTAAGGTTTCCCTCTAAAATTACCTAACACAGAAATAGCTGGTATTCTCATAATCTTGCTTATCAGAGGTTTAACAGTGAGAATGTGTTATGTTATGAAAACAAGGAGGGGGAATTCCACTGGCATATCTGATCTGAAAGCTAACAGACTATCTTTGGTTGCCAGAAGTGTCAGAACACAGAAAGGATGACTAAAGCAGCCAGCTTCCTTTCTTGTTCCTTGAAAATTACATAAAAATAGGAAAAATAGTAGAATGAATATGCAAACTGAGACAAAATTTCTATTCTTTTCTGTTTCAAACTGTGATTTTGGACCTAAATTTCAAATAGAATTATTATAAAATTACACTTTCAAAAGACATGCTGGAATAAAAGGATGCAATTTGCTTTTTAAAATGTTGCAATATGAAAGAAAACAAGATTTTCAGAGGGAAGCTGAGCTACACTCTGCAGTAAAAGCAGAAGACCTTTGGAGAGTCTTCTGGACCTTAAAAAAATCAGCTCCTTTTATGGTCTAAGCCAGTATTTTTCAACTTCAGAAACTTTAAGCTATGTGGACTTTAACTGCCAGAATTCCTCAGCCGCCTGGTCCTAACAGTGAAAAATGTTATATACAATTGCATACTCTGGAAAAGAATGAGGCTTTGCAAATCAATCTAAATAAACTAGTTCTTCAACAATTTGCCAGAACTTCTACAATAAAATTGATTCTGCTAATCAAATAATCAGTTGTTCAGCAATATTTTTCTCTCACCTGAATGTATTGAAAGTTATAGAGCTTCCTTTTCCAGTTTGGTACCTAAAAGATTGTTGAATTCCTGAATTCCCAGCCAAAATGCCATTTTGGTTGGCATTTGAGAAGTGAAGGTATTTATGGGAGCCTTAGTGGGAAAGGATCACTTTAAAAAGGGTGAGTACAGTTAGCCTTTCTCAACAAAGACAACAGCAAATCATTTTGCAAAGTGTTTCTCAAGGAAACTGCATGGACTTTTCATTAAAAGTTAGTCTTGATTTAAATGTACTATAAAAAGAAGTGGGAAGGGTATGAGATCAAGATATACTAATAGAACTCAAAATGATTTTGAAAGGTATGAACAGTAGCTTTTTTCTATCTAGCAATAGTAAGCAATAGGACCCCCTCCTGGCATCTGAAATATTGTAGTCCAGATACAGTTCTACCATTTCATGAAAATTTGGCTCTAATTTTCACTGTAAACTGTTTCCAAGTAAGATATTTCAAAGCTACTGCCACTTTAGGTAAAACAAATATAGCACACTGTAGTCAATGACACAACACTAATTCAGCTCAACCATATGACTAGACACCAGTTGCAAAACACCAATCTGAAGTGTGGCAACAGTTTACTAAATATTTCAGATTAGTTAAGCAGTGGACTTTTGTTTGTTTGTAGAAATTTTATTTGCTGTCTAATAAATTGACCATGACTATAACTGACATTAAGTAAATGCTCAAGGAATTTTTTTCATCATTTAAATAAACAATCACTAAGAAATTACACCTTCCACATACCGTAGTTAAATTTTTGTAACAAATGAGCCACCAACTTTTACAGTAATCACAAAATGGGGGTTCAATTACAATCTGGAATGCTATGTGCAGAGTTCCAACTTAATTCCTCTCTTCTAGAAATCTGCATTCCTATCTTTCTAGGCAGAAAAAAAAGCAAACAGTGAATTACCACAACTTTTTTTACAATGCTTTTTAACATTGACTCTATTGCCAATTGAATAATATTGGTTTAGCAGCTTTATCTCATGGAAAGGCAATTCAAGCACATTTGAAGAATGTTAATGTTTATTTTACAAATGTTTATATGACATTTCATCTATGTGTAGTTAGCAAAGTCCTCATGTGTTTAAATAGATTTGTCATAATACAAATAAAAGATAACATTTCAAAACACTGTGCCAAAAGTGATTTCACAAAGGAGCTGGCACTATACTTAATTCACTGACAGATATGATCCACAAGTTTATATTAAGTAAAGAAAAAATACTGGAAATAGCACTGAACATATGTTATCCATGATGCCTACTAAAGTAAGTTCTCTCTCTTCCACTTCACACATGGCTAAAAGACAAGATTGAGCCAGGTACACTTGAATTGTATTAACTGAATAAAGTGACAACCAATGCAAAAGTGAAAGAAAAGCAAGATATATTTTTAATGTGTTTAATGGCAAAATAGTATTTGCAGTAAGGACAGCAATTGATTACCAGTCTAATTTATTTTCTCCTGTGCTGTGATTGCTAGCCATAATTTCTGAGCCACTATAAAATCTGACAAAATGGAACACTTTATAGGAGTGAAATGTCAGCACCAAAACATCATCATAACAACAAAAGGATGAAATAGCTTCATAATAAAGAACTTTAATCTAGAATGAGACCCAGTTGGCAAAGTCAAAGAAGTGTTACAGGAAACCCAGGTCTCACACACTGCTGAAATATTAATATAGAGCATTGAAAGTAAGCACTATGCATATTGTAGGACCACAGTCCATAAAAACTATATGGGCTTTTGATAAGCACTATAAATAAAATGCCACTAGAACCATATGGACACAAGTTACACGAAATAAAGCTGTACAGTATAACATCAATCAGAAGTACTTTGTGATGGATCTCAGCATCAAATAAATCATCTTCCTTGGAGGCTTTAGAAAAACCACATCTTTTACAAGGCTCATGGAGTTACTTGGAAGCTTTCTTCAGCTGTTTGTGTCTCCATGGTCATACAAACTGGTTCTGCTAAGACTGTCAAGGGCTTTGGACAGCCTTAATGAAGGGTATTTACATGTGGAGCACTAGATGTTTGCTGTCTATGAAACCAAAAAAACAAGCACACTGAAATATTTATTTTATATATTTAATGTCAACTTGTAAAACATTCCTATGCCTGTTTCCAAGTTGCCATAAGAAAGAGGGAATAAAAACCCGAAAGGAGCATACAGCAAATGAACTCAAAAGCATATTCCAAGCTTCTCTCACAAAATTGTAACTGAGGCAACCAGGTATTCTGGGCTCGAAAATCCTCTATTGGAGAACATGATTGATGACACCCAGCCCATGGATGTGTTTGGTTGGACAATCTGAATTATGAGGGGTGGGGGGGAAACAGGGTCATAGGTGATTATAAATTACGTATCTCAGAGTCGGCTTCATACAGGTCATGCCACTATGTAGCTCCTAATAAATCCTTTGAAGTTTTTTGAAGTTTGGTTCGAGGCTCATGATTTAATCAGGGCGATCGCTGGAATCCTGACATTTAATTTGTATGCCACTCGTCTCACTGTCCAAAATATAATAAATACAACAGTGAGGAAATAATTAGAAGCAGATCGCTCTTACTTCAGGATGAGAGATCTTAATCTTCACAAGCTTGAGCAATCAGTACAGATAGTTCTCAACTTACAATTACATCTGACCCCAAAATTTCTGTTACTAAGTTGCTAAGTGAGTTTTGTTCCATTTTACCTTTCTTGCCACCATTGTTAAGTGAATCACTGCAGTTGTTAAATTAGTAACATGGTTGTTATAAGTGAATCTAGCTTCCCATTGATGTTATTTGTCAGAAGGTCGCAAAATATGACTCCGGAGAACCGATTATCACCTTTTGCAACCTTCTGATAAGCAAAATCAATGTGGAAGCCAGATTCATTTAACAACAGTGTTACTAATTTAGCAACTCCAGTGAATCACTTAATAACTTTGGCAAGAAAGGTCATAAAATGGGGCAAAATAACTTAACAACTGACTTGCTTAGCAATAAAAGTGTGGGGCTCAATTGTGGTTGTAAATCAAGGATTGATGTGTTGTAAATTCTATGTCAACTATTAAGTCATTTTCACTGCAGTTCAAATGCATTTAATAAATAGTATTTCAAATTACTTATAACTGCAGTTATTTATGTTGACAGTTTGTTTATTGTTACATCTATTAGTCCACAAGGAGATTCTTCATTAATGTTAATGTTTTCAATATTCTGACCATCATTGGAGTTCAATATAAAACTCTTATCTCGGGAAATAAACATAATGAGAATAGCATCTAGATAATGTTAACAGGCATTTATTTAAGCCCATGTCACACCGGCCAACGGATGCAAAAAGGACACAACGGACGAGCAAAATGTTC
>BHFT01063142.1:0-24496 GCA_004320025.1 Laticauda laticaudata | reverse complement strand
CGTGTGTGTGTGTGTGTGTGTGTGTGTGTGTGTGTATGCATGTATGTATGTATGTTAAAAAAAAACTCTTACATTTTTATTTTCTTTTCAGTTTTTTTTAATGGAATGTTCTTGGTAAGCATGAAAGGAGAAGAAGGCTTTGTAGATAGATGGGATCAAAGAGATTAAAGAACAGTGCTTTACCTGTCAAACCTAACACTATATTTTCTTAGTCTTATTTTTTTCTTCTTTCAGTCTCTAATTTTTATCCCTCTTTGCAAAATGTACATAATATATACATATAACACAATAAACCCCTATGTGTAATATGTGTAGTATACACATTCACATGGACATATACACATAACACGCACAACACAAATGCACACATTAAAAGCTAACAGATAAAGCCTGAGCCTTCTGATTTTTTTTTTCAATTTCATTTTAATAGGTTGAATTAAGTATCATTCATTTATGTCCTAATTTGTAAAGATGTAAAAATGTCCAGGTGCTGGTTGAAAGATTGTGGACTGACTGAATGGATTTTGCCAATGTGGATTGTGCACTGTCTTTCTTTTTTCTTCCCAAATATGGTTTTTTATTGAGCTTCTTTAATCCTCCCTTTTCCCCCCACCATCACTACTCTTTCCACTTGCAACATCAAAAAGCTCCTAGAGTCTAGACTATACTTGTATAACTTGTTTCATTATAAAGCCATGACAATAATGTCCCTCTGGGAGTTATCATTCAGCCTCCTTTTCTTCCATGATATGGCAAGACATTTATAATTTCCCCCATCAAACAAAAGTTACATTGCCTGTTGGGTTTCTCTTTGGAAGACCGTGTCCTTTTGTTCATTTGTCTTTCACAACCTATCACAAATTTATTGTTGGAGAAGGAATGGCATGTTAGCAAGAAGACTTTCTAGCAATCTTTGGAATTCTCGATATCAATCAGTCATTTTGTAGTCGGGTAATAAAAGCAATGAAAGCTCCTACAGTTTTAGGAAAAGAATGATTTTCATAGAGCTTTTTTAAAATGTCGATTAGGAGATGGCTTGGATCTGAATTTGTGGTAAGACTGTGAACAGAGAGAAGAAATGAACCCAACTCTGTTATTTTGTATTCTTTGTCTCCCTTTCTCAAATTCTAGGAAGTCTTAGGAAAGATATAGTATCTCCAGTTTTAATAATTTTACTATAGAGGCCAGTGGCTTCAGAAACAGACACCAATATCTCTCCCCTTAATACTACCTATGAAATTCCATTAAAAAAAACCTCTTCCCATTTTTCCATCAATTCTTTTTCATGCAATCAAAAATAACTTGCTTACAAAATTCCTTTCCAGGGAGAAAATATTTGCAGGGAAATATTTCGGAGTGTCTTGCACATACTTATCAGAAAGCCAAAGAATACAGTATGTGAATATCTTATCTTTTATTGCATAATGCACTACTTTCAGTGGTTCTCAACCTATTTCTAAAATTTGCAAATAGCTACGCAAATAATTTTTTGGGTCAGTTCTTTTATACAGGTGCATCAACTACTATTACTTCTATTCGATATGAGACAAATCAATTAATACACTACTGCTGCTGCTGCTATTGAGATGGTACTTTTATATGTTGAAGATATGTAGTATAGTGGTTTGAATTATAGGTTCATAACTGAGACTCAAGATATCTTAATCAAGTTTAATGGTAAGAAAGGGAGATAATATAATAGTATTTTTTCTTCTACCCTGCTTCATTTGAACCTTTGGTTTTATTTACTCTGCTGAATTTTATGGTATCATATTAGTAGAACAAAAGAAGGGGATATTTTAATAAAAATATTAATTTTTAATAAAAACACAAGTGTAGGTTTTGTATGTATTGTAACACACAATAGACAGAAACTCAAGGTTAACTGCACCAAACTTGACTGCAGAAAGTACGACTTCAGCAACAAAGGGGTCAGTGTTTGAAATACTCTACTTGACTCTCTGGTTTCTTCCCCAAACCCCCAAAACTTTAACCTTAGACTGTCTACTATTGACCTCACCCCTTTCCTAAGAGTCTGTAGGGGGCATGCATAAGTGCACCAATCCTGCGTACCATCCCTGTCCTATTGTTTATTTTTATTTTTCTTATAAGTATCTCATGTATTCAAAACTATATTTATTCTTATACCTGTATCTTGTAAGCAATTGACAAATCAAATACTAAATACTAAATGTATGTATTACTCTGTATAAAATAATATGTGACCTAGAATAATTTTTTTGTCTAATTTGTAAACACTCTGTATTCTTTTCTGCAAAATCTGATGCTTTTAAGCAATACTGTTTTTTAAAAGTAGACTGATCTTAGTTCTCCTGGGAATAGCCATTTGAAAAACAAATTACTTAGTTTTGCTGTAATTTTCATTCAGGATTTGCCATAGTTTTCATGCAGGGTTTTGAATATACAATGAAGTAGATCAGCAAAATTTCATATTTCCTACCCAGAACAACTCCCAATTGGGGCTAAAATGTGATGCTAACAGTGGTTTAATATTTTCTCATTCTCCTTAGACATTCACAGAAGATGAATGTCTAAAAAAAAAAGCTGTTTCCCTTTCATGAATAGGTAGAGGCTTTCACAGCACATGAAGAAAGAGAAGAGGCTAAGACAATAGACTGGCTTTGGATTGGAGGAGACTATGCAAGCAGCCTTTATATGAAAAAAAGGTCTTTCCAAAAATCCCATTGAGAAAGAAAAGTAACAGTTTGGTTTAGAATGTCTTGTGCCCTCAGTTATATCATTACTACAAATTTCTCTTTACAACCCTGTCATCCCTTAATTTGTTGATGTATTTGCTATACATTAAATAAATAAATAAATAAATAAATTGGAATAGAATCTGGGTGACTGGATGCCGCTGAGCATTTACTGACTGGATGCCCTTCCTGATGCCACACAGAGTTCACAGCAGATTTTTGTTTTCTTTGCACCCTGATAGAGAAACATCTGCTGCTACTTTGTATTGAACTCTCAACCTTCCAAGTGGGAGGCCAGTGTCTTCACCTCTAGGCTACCCCACTGCTCTGTTATATCATTGCTAGCAGGACAAAAACATTTCCATTGCCTGAGATGATTCAGCTCATTCTATCACATCAGGATACTATCATTTCATTCTTTTGCAAGGATAGACTTAGACGACTACTCTGAAGCTGAGAGTCTCCACTCCTAATAAATAATATTTATTTTCCTAGAAGCATAATAGCAGTAAACAGCCTTGCAAGCTAACTGTTCTTAGAACTTATTGATTTCAATTTGATTGTATTATAATAAATGAGGAACATGTAAAGCTATTATAGTGAGACTGAGTTTGGGGAAAATGGACTGGATCAAATATTTATATTGTTTCCATAATCTAATTGATGATATCTTCATAACCTTGACTAATAGGGTACTTAGAAACCAGAATAGTGAAAAGAGAGTTTGTAAAAGCCATCCTTTTTCTTTTCCATTTCAGCAAAGCAAGCTTGGTTTTCCATCCTTACATTTTTTTTAATTCTTAGTGTTTGCTTTGACTAGTTCATTTCCAGGCATTGTGTATAAATCACATTTCACCTACAGCTCTGTAATGCCATTAATTCATAATTACTCTACCAGTTACCAAAAGATTGGTTTTGATCATGGTATGATTTTATGCTAGTTGTCAGAGTTGGTATTCAGCAGGTTCTGACCAATTCTGGAGACCGAGTAGCAGACATTTTGAGTAGTTGGAGAATCAGCAAATACCCCCTCTGACTGGCCCCTCCCCATCTATTCTCTGCCTTCCAAGTCCCAGCTGATCGGCTGTATTTGGTTGCCCTGCACAGGAAAACAGAGCTGAAAAGGTTAGTGAGATGGGAATGGAAATTTACAGTATCCTTCCCCTCCCATGCCCACCAAGCCACACCCACCAAGCCATGCCCACAGAACCACTGGTAAGAAAAAATGAATTCCACCACTGCTAGGGGTACATAATTTTTCGTGACTGGGCATTTGAGGACTGTAACAGCCCTAGAGGGTAGGGCAGTAATGCAAAATAGGAGGAGCAAGAAGTTGTTATCTGTTTGCAGAGGAATTTATCCAAAAGAAGATAATATATGCAGTTAAAGGTTGAACTGTGGAATCCTCAGTACTTCTATCAATCATTAGTGCTAGGAAATATGGGGTTTCCTTCCTAATGCTATACAGTAGCTTGCCATGCCAGTTTTGGTGTGGATGTGATTTTCTGCTTGATTGTTCCTTGATTAAGGTATTGTTTTCTGCTTGATTGTTTGTCTGATATTAATCCCTGCTTATCAGGTTGTTGCTTGCTGGAGAAAGATATGTCCTGGTCTTTTTTTTTTTTTTCTTAATTTAGANTTTTTTTTTTTTTTCTTAATTTAGATATAGCTTAACATCTATATCGATAATGTTATTAAATCGAGCAAAGTGTACAGACAAAAGACTTCACATTTTCCAGTACTTTCCATTCAGTAAAGTGGCAAAACAAAAGAAACAAGGAAGTCCAGAAGTTAGGTCCACTAAAGTATGTCCTTCAAGATACTATCTTTACAAGGAAAAATCTCTTCTGCTCTTAAATGTTAGAGTTTGTCCTTACTTAACAAGGGACCAGCATAAATCTTCTCTGTCTTTTATCTGGAATAAGGGCACATCAAGTTATTTGAAGTGTCATATTCACCCATAGCATCTTGTTGCTATCTAAAATCTGCATTACAGGTTCCTTATATCGGGATGCCATAGTCCTTCATGGCTGGCATCAGGAAAGTAGCCACAAGCTTTTGGAAGTTCCTCTGCCTCTCAGGATGCCAGCCATAGCTTCAGGAGAAATATCAGAACAAAAAAAAAAAATGGCCATTCAGCCTGAAAGATCATCACTGCTTCAGTGGCCCCTCTTGTTCAGCTCTCATTAAAAGCTTTTGCTGCCCTGGGCCACAGCTCTGGAATATACTAAAGGCTTTATCATTAAAGACCTTGAAAAATCCCTAAAGATTCTTTTCCATGATCTTGTGTTAAACTGATTTTTTTGTGAGACTATAGAGGCTTTTGTCTTTGGGATATGAAACATCTGCATTATTATTACAGGGTTTTTATTCAAAGTTAAATTGATCAGAGCTGGAAAAAAAATCCTAAGTGATGTGTTAAGAAATATTTTGTAACAAGCACTACCTGGTTCTTTGCTGTGTAAAAACTCTTCTCTCATGGACCACCTATTAACTTTTTGTAAGGTGTACACCTTTTTGTAAGCTCCCAGTACAATACATACATAACATACAGGGTCACTTACTGGTCTGGAGATATTAAATGCTGTTCTTGAGACAGTTTTTACAAATGGTTTGGAACTTAGAAAGAATTTCTCTATTTGTCTCTTCCTCACCTTACACATGCTTCATTATTGCTTCCTATGGACATATAATTGGAATCAGTAAAGCCAAGTCCACTAATGTCATGATCCCCCCTGAATTCAGCAGAAGCAATTTGCAAGTGAAGGTATGATCTGTGTCAAAACAGCTGCACATTTCTATTTAGTAAGAAAAGTATTCAGTATCCTACTGCTTGTAGCCAGGCCTGAAGTTAATGGCATGAGGAGAGGCAGTCAGAAGGGTAACCATTGTAAAAAATGCTGCTAGATTTCCTGTATTTCAATATTTTTGAGTTTTCACTAGCAAAGGCTATAGATTTGGTGAGAGGTTTTTTCACACACCACTGGTATAAGGGAACTCTGTTAAGGGCTGACTCAGCTTTACAGGTTGGCTTGGATATCCAAAAAGAGCTGATGGAGAATGAGAATGGTAGGGCAAACAAAGCAAGGAATAGGCATTCTGTTTTACTTCTGAAGATGAGTTCCTTCCACATCTGAGATGAAGAGAACTGATGGGACAATGGTTTCTGATGAGAGGAAGAAAGAAGAAAATGCAACAAGTGTTGAGAAAAAAAATCAGTTCACTTTGTCACAGTAAGTATAAGCAATATGTCTATACCTACCATATTTGATAGAGGGAGTGTAGATTAGCAGAATTTCAGAATTTCATTGCAGTCAGCAATCATCCCTTTATAGATTTGCCAATGAAATCTTACAAACGCTCAAATTTCTGAGAAAACACTTGCTTAAATATGATAACTACCATGTTTCTCACAAAATAAGGCTGGGCCTTATTTTTTTTTTGACCCCCGAAAAAATGGCTAGTCCATCTTTTCAGGGGTGATTTACTCCCCCCCCTTTGCAACCTCAGGTGGGCGGGCGGTGACAGCTTGGATATTGATCTCGGCATTGGTGGGGCACCATTGCTTTCCCTTCTCCCTTCTCTCTTCCGCCACCATTGCTTTCCCTTCTCCCTTGCTGCCTCAGTGTTTAGAGTAATGCTGTGGCATTTGACTCAGCCATGTGCGGCCAGCCAGGACTCCTCCCTGCAACCGGAGCCCAGCTGAGACACTCGGCTTCAGGCACTCCTGTCACTGCCTTCCCTTTGCCTTCGAAGGTAAAGCCAATTATTTTAAAAATGACACCTGACACCTCCCTGCCCGAGAGGGCAGCCCAACCCCACGTGAGGAGGCAAATCTCCTGGGGCCCCAGAGCAAGATCGGCCCAACTCAGGAGAAGCACCCAGCACCATGGTTTTTTTCTTCATCCTGATTGGTTGGGGAAAACTAGCTTCCTAACAAATTAATAGCTGTCCATTTTACTCGGAGCCAAGCTGCACAAAAGCCTCCAATACAGGGAACACAATGTTGCCAGCCAATCAGACAAAAAAAAAAAAAAAGCCACAAACAGACGGAAGATATTAGAAACACCAATCAAACAGAACACAGCAAACTCCAAGACAATAAACACAGACCAAGACTCCCAAGGCAATTCAGGATGAAGAAAAAAACCATTCTGGCAGCAGCGTAGGCTAGCCCAAATTTAAAAACTGAAACGCTGCTGTGAAAGTCTGACTCACAGACGAAAACACAATACAGAAACCTGATGATGGCAGATGAGATTCTGCTGAAACGTTGCTACAACTTTAAAAAGCACAACTATAATGATGTGGGTAAATACCTGAACAAAGCTGAATACCATATATATATATGATATATATCTATTATATGTGTAGATATGATGATGATGACCATAAAGTTGCTACAACTTTAAAAGCACAACTACAATATGTGGGATAATACCCGAAAGAAGCTGAAACTAGCATTCATGTAAGTACGCACGCAAAAATTTAAAAAAAGCATATATAACTACTACATAGGATACATACACTCAATACATATGTGTCTGTTCAGCTTCCTCGGGTATTATCCCACGTCATTGTAGTGCTGTTAAAGTTGTAGCAACTTTCAGCAGAATCTCATCTGCCCATCATCAGGCTTTCTGTAATGGATGTGGGTCTCACGCCTCCGGTTATCAAATCTGATGTGCTGAGCCCCATTCTGTTGATTGGCTGGGAGCCAGGTATGTGTCGCTGGAGCTGGAATATTAGCATGATTGAGTGTTTCTGGTTTCTTCTATCTGTTTTGTGGCTTTGATGGTCTGGCAAACACTCCTGTAAGAAACCAGGAAAACACCAATCAATCAAATTCAAGTCCAGTGAACACAGACTGGACCTCCATTCCCAATACGAATGGCGCCAGACTCGAATTATGAAAACTGGAGGCTGTGAGACCCACATCCATATCTTGAAGACCTGATGATGGTAAGTGAGATTCTGCGGTGAACGTGCTACAATCTTTAAACAGCACTACAATGCGTGGACAATACCCGAGGGGAAGCGACACAAGCACACATGTAAGTACCTGCGAAAGCTTAAAAAAAAAAAATCAATACATATACATACATATATATATTGAGAACTCAATACAGAAGCCTGATGATGGCAGAGGAGATTCTGCTGAAACGTTGCTACAAACTTTAAAAGCACTGACAATGACGTGGGATAATACCCGAAGGAAAGCTGAACAGCACACATGTAAGTACCCGCGAAAGCTTAAAAAACATATATATATATATAATATATATATATATATATATATATTATATATAATATAAGTGTAATGTTAATATATATTGTTAATTCATGTATGGTATGCCATACACGAAGTAAATGTGTGTGTGTGTGTACATATCTAGAAATAAATTTGCATGGGTTCATTATTTCTGAAAACTCTACTTGACCTTAAATCCAGCATAATTATGGGTCATTCTCCAAATATTCTCTGCCAAGTATAGAAAAATTCATTCAAGTGCACACAAATGTGACCTTATCATAAGTATTCAATTGCATCAGGTTTTTATTTTACTATCTGCTATACATGGTTTTAGTGAAGCAGATGTAATAATCAATTTTGATGTAGCCAAATACTAAGAAAAATGTCCTCTGAACAATGTTTAGCAGAGTCTTAAATTCCATTTATTCATCAAGTTTCTCTCTGATTTCTAACAAAGATGGAACACAGTATGAATTCTTAGGCTCAGGTTTACTTATCTGGAATAAGATTAATGAGTCAGTCAGTTAGGTTTATTTTTTACTCATTAACAGTTTATTCAAGTTTAATGTAACTTAAATCACCAATTATGGGATTTTCTGTAGGTATTCTCAGGAACTGAAAAGTAAGATTCATTGTTTCTCTGTGAAAAACTCAAAAGATATTAAGACTTTCCAATAATGTTATCCAGTGGAAATGGATATTTACAATTATAATTAATTGGACTGATTAAATGCAAAGACTTTGTTTCAGTTGCTGACATGCTACAGAAAATGAACGTATGCCAAAATATTTTATCTCAAAGAATCAGAGGGCATTAATTGTAAAAAAATCCTCATTAAACGGGAAACAAAATAACCTTAAAAATACAGAATTTTCCATTAAAGCTAAAATATTGACCACAACTTTTCAATTGTTCCTCTGAGCTCACCTAAAAGTCTCAATCAATTCTCCAATTGCACAGAATTCCTAAGCACTATGATCCTGAAGACAGAAGAACAAAAGGAAACTAAAGGACACATTTATCAAATGGAATCCATTTCTTTCCCGACTCTTTTCTTTCTTGATTAAAACCTCCTTTCTTTAAAAAAAAAGAGTTCACAGCCACAAGGGAAAAGAAAAAGTAGTTTCTTGCTTTTCTGGCTAAATCATGGGAAGGATTAGAGAATCAGTAAGAATTCAGTGCTGTGATTCTAGGGGTTATCTAGTCTAACCCCCTGCTAAGGCAGAAGACTGCACCATTTCAGACAAATGATTGTCCAATCTCTTCTTAAAAACTTCCATTGTTGGAGCAGTCACAACTTCTGGAGGCAAGCTGTTCCACTGATTAATTATTCTGACTGTCAGGAAATTTCTTCTTAGTTTTAGGTTCTTACTTCTGTCCTTGTCATCCTAAAGGTGCTTTTTCAGGAGACAACTGTACTTGCTGTTTTTTTTTCTTTAAAGACATTTCACTTCTCATCCAAGAAATTTCTTCAGCTCTGATAGGATGGTGGGGAAGGACAGGATTTATACTCTTGCAGCCAGCTGGTCATTTGCATCCTTTTAGAGGGTCACTGAAGCACATGGAGGTATATCTGTGATCTCAGGGTCACCTGAGTAAGTGCTCCTGGTTCCTGTAGTCTGTATTTTTTCTCTGTAAATCCATCCACTATCCTGTCAGAGCTGAAGAAGCGAAATGTCTTCAAAGAAAAAAACAAAAAAGTCCAGTGCCATGGTGAAGTTCTTTTTTTAAAAAAAGAATATTTTCAAAAATGGTTACTGCTATTTACCACCTTTGTTTTTAGCTTAGAATTAGAAAATGTTATTCAGAATTCCAGCTTCACAAAAATGATGCAGCGGAAAATAATTCTTCTGGATTGACATCAGCATTATAATTGGGGTTGGGGGTGTAGTAGGAATGTCATATTTAGCATAATGAATGTTTGTTTATTTGCTCTTAGGGCAAGGTCACCATCCCAAAATGATAGTTTAGAAACCCTATTTAGCATTATATATCAACTCAGGCATGATAGTTGTTTTGTTCGGAAAAACACGAGGTAGACTGGGTTCCAACAAATAAAGTCTTTATTTCAAGGAGTCAGTAAAAGCGGAACGGTTGGCCGAACTTGCGGCAGCCTTTTATACAGGCTAGCCTGCCGGCTTGTAACCAATGGCAGCTGTTCGAATTTGCCGCCTTTTTTACTTTATTTGGATTGGTTCTTTAGTGAACCAATCCAATGCTTACTTTAGTTGACAATCAGATCTGCATGTTTTGGAGTAACCAATTTGCATACAGAACACCCCTCCCTCCTTAGTTCAGTCCTACGTGGTGATGTAGTCGCGCAGGTAGGCGGGGCTTTTCCGACTCGACTGGACCTGCCAGTTCACTTTCAGCAGAGACTTCGACCGGTTCGGATGGGGCTGCTGTTCGTCCGTCCTTCTCTCTGGAACCATCTGGAAGGGTGAGTCAGCCATTCTGCCGCCTGAGTTTCTTAGGCCGGCGGTTTTGCTGCTCCCTCCCGTTTCCTCCGGGCAGGTCGAGCTGGCCTGGCTGTCCCCTTCCGATGGGCTCTTCCTGCCAGTCTCTTCAAACAGTGAGTCTTTTATTTGCTCTTTTGTTTGTTAATCATCTTTGGTTTTTGTTTGTATCGGTTCTTTATTTGTTTCTCGCATTCTCCCCCCCCCTTTGGTTTGCCAATCACCGGTTTTTCCATGTATGGGTGTATGTCTGTATTTCGTTCTATGTTTCGGGAACAGAGCTGGTCTATGTGCCGCTTCCATTCCCTGCCGTCGTCAATTGTTAATCGTAGGATTTGGGGCCTGTTATTTGTGTGATTTGTCCTGGTAGCCAAACAGGGTCCCCGGTGAAGTTTTTTAGCGTAAACCAACTCGCCTATTTCAAATTTCCTAAATGGTGTGGAGGAGTCGGGGGGGTTTCGGGTGTAAAATTTGGGTGCAACCTGTCGAGGTGTGATCTTAATTTCCTCCCCATGAGCAATTCTGCTGGGGACTTGTTGGTCGTGGTACTGGGTGTTATGTGTTGGAGAGTGAGCAATCGGTTTATTTTCTGTTGGACATCACCGGTGTCCATTCTCTCTAAACCTCTTTGTAAACCGGACCATTCTCTCAGCCCTGCCGTTTGCGGCCGGGTGGGCATGTCTTATACCACCAGTAGGGAAGCTAGGTATTGCTCGAATTGTAGGCTGGTTAGCTGTGGGCCCATTATCTGATACGAGGACTCCGGTAGACCATGGGTGGCAAAAAGGTTGTCTAGTTGTTTGATTACAGTTTCTGTTGTTGTTGATGGCATGATTTTTACTTCTAGCCAATTAGAATAGGCATCAACAAACAATCAGGAATGTATGCCCCTTGGTAGGACCCACGAAATCGATGTGGATTCTTGACACACGGGCCTCGCGGGGTTTCCCAGTCTCTAATGGGTGCTTTAGGCGGGGACGGTCTAATTCCCTGGCACTTGTTGCACGAGCTTACACCAATATTCTATGTCTTATCAATACCCGGCCACCAAACATAACTTCTAGCAAGGCTTTTCATTTCACAATTCCCGGGTGCCCTTCGTGTAACATCCCAAGTACCCTGGGTTGTAGTTTGTTAGGAATGACTACCCGATCACCCCACAATAAACACCCCTTTTGATCGAAAGTTCAATCTGTCTGGTCCGGAAAGGTTTAAAGTTTTCAGTTTTTTGGTTTTCCGCCAGCCCTTTACCTACCCAGCTGAGGACGCGGGCAGTCATTGAGTCTTTCGCGCGGTGGCTCTGGCGACATCAAAGCTGATATGGAGATCGGTGCAAGTCTCTATTTGTAATGCTGTCGTCGCTGGTGCCGGGTCTTCCTCGGATTTCTGGTAAGGGTGCTCTGCTCAAAGCGTCCACATGGGAAATTTGTTTCTCTGGTCGATGTGTCAGAGTGTAGGAATAGGCTGCTAGGAACTCTGACCATCTAGTCATTCTTGGAGAAAGGATATTTGGTGTTGGCTTGTTTCCCGCCAAAATTCCCATTAGCGGTTTGTGGTCTGTTATAATTTGAAAAGTCCGCCCGTAGAGGTACTCGTGGAAGCATTTCACTCCAGCGACAATTGCTAGAGCTTCTCTGTCGGTTGGCTGTAATTCCTCTCGGTTTTAGACAAAGTCCTTGAGTAGTATGTGATGGGTGCCTCTCTGCCATCAGCAGTTTGGTGGCTCAGGATGGCACCGACTCCAAATGGCGAAGCGTCACAGGTCACCCTCAATGCAGTGTGTTGCTAAATTGAATGAGAACATTTGTTGATGTTAGCATTTTTTAATTTTTTTGGAAGGAATTCTTTCTCTCTATAACCCCATGTCCAATTGCTTTCTTGTCCATATAGACGGTGCAATGGTTCTGCTATTGTGGCTTTTATTCGGTAGGAATACATTATAAAAATTTATCAATCCAAGAAATGCTTGTAGTTTCGGTTTTGTTTCTTGGTTCTGGTGCTTCATTGATAGCTTTAATTTTCTTGTCTGTAGGGTGTATACCCTCTCCGTCTATCAAATAGCCCAGGAATTCTATGCTATTCTTACTAGGCAACACTTTTCTCTTTTCACCTTGAGGCCAGATTCTCTAAACTTAGTTAGTACTTCTTTGAGTCTTTTTTTTAATTGGTTTCATCTTTGGCTGAGATCAGGATGTCGTCAAAGTATGGTATGACTCCTTGTATGCCCATTTAGGAGGCGTCCATTAGACTCTGGAAAACGCCTGGGGCTACACTTACTCCAAATTGAAGTCGGTGACATTTGAATGCGCCCTTATGGGTGACTATAGGTCTGTGCTTCCGCCATTTCTGGGTCCAATGGGAGTTGTTGGTAGGCTTGTGCTAGGTCGAGTTTAGCAAAAACCTTCCTTTTCCCAGGGAGTGAAGCAAATGCTGGACTACTGGCACCGGGTATGCGCTTGGTTGTAATGCGTGGTTCAGGGTAGCCTTATAGTCCACCACAGATTCTAATGGATCCGTCGGGTTTGATAGGTGTGACTATAGGCGTTTCCCACTTGGCATGGTCCACAGGTTCTATACCCCTTGGGCTATTAATTTGTCTAGCTGTTCCTCTATTTTTGCCTTTAGTGCAAAAGAGGAAATCGCCTGGCTTTTTATCTTTGGTGGGGCTATTTGCGGGGTTTTAACGAAGAAATAGGATTTCCCCGTATTGCCAAGTGAGCCGTCAAAAACGTCCTGGAATTCACGGATGAGGTCTTTCTTCCAGCCCGGTTGCAGTCACTCGATCGATCCTGGTCATCCCGATTGCCCCAATGGTGGCGAACATTCGATGCCCAGGAGAACTTGGTCTGTCCGTCGACTATGGTCAGCAGTAGCACTTTTACGTGTTGTTTGTAGGTGACTCGGAAATGTCACGCATGCCGACTACAGGGATTTGGTTCCCTGGTAGTTCCTGAGAGTTAGGTTGCTGCTATCTTTTAGTTCTTGGTTTTGATATCTGGGGACTAGCTTTTTAATTGTGTCCCACATACCATAGAGAGAAAGGACCCCTGAGTCCTACTTCCTCCTTGCAGGGCCTTCCCTTCGATTTTACAATGACTTTAACTTTCTTCCCGCTTTCGTCTGGGGTGCTTCTATTAGTGAAAGTCTGGTGTGTATTGGCTCGCTTGTCTTGTTGCCACTTTTCTTCAGTTCGTTTTGGCTCGGCTTGTATTGGAGCTTTCTGTGTCTCGTTGGGCTGTGCTTTTCTTGTTTTGCAGATTTTTCGATATGCCTTTTCTTAGCATGACCCTGCAGATGGCATCGAGAAATCTGCAATTCGCTCGGGGATTGATTCACTCCGCAGCCAGGCACATTTCCCGCCAATTTCTTCTTATCGTCTTTTCTGTTGTGTTAGGCGGTGGACCCTCGTCGTCTTCTTCGCTAGAGTCAGTTGTTCGCCATGGCTCTTCATAGTGCGTGTGGTGGTAGATTGTTTTTTGTCTTTGGTTTGGGTTCGTGTTTGTCCACTTATGTGGTTCATTTTCTCATAGTGGACACCGATTTTTTCGCGGCTTCCGCGGCTGTTGGCTTCCGTGATGCTTCGGCTACACTGATGTTGGGTTTGAGTTGAGTAATTACTCTGTGTGGTCGAGTACTCTCAACCCCAAGACACTACTTCGATGCCCTCATTGCCTCGTCAGGTTTGCAGAATTCACACTCACCACCTATTTGTCGAAGTGCGGCAATGAAATCGGCGACGGTCTCTCCCTCTCTCTGTCTCTCCTGTAGAATTCGTGTCGCTTTATTTAAATTGGACAACCATCGGAGCGTAGGTGCTTTGGAAAGGATTCTTTGCAATTCTGGTCATGTTAGTTGTTTAACATCTTGGGGCTTCTGCTAGAGCCTTTGCCATCTTGAAGGACCGTTGGCCCACAGTGTGTTAGTAACACAGCCCTCTTACGTTGCTCCAATTCCTTCCATTTCATTGTTTCAGATACATCTGGAAGCGGTTCTGCACAGAATCCCAAATTCCTCTTCGTGGGGTTGAAGGGTGCGGGCGTGCGTTGTTTCCGCAGGCATCTTTGTTGTCGTCTGGGCTTCTTATCACCGCATACAGTTTTCACGTTCAGGGACGATCCCATCCTCGTCGCCAGTGTTTTGGTTTCGGAAAAAAACACGAGGTAGACCGGGTTCCAAACAAAATGTCTTTATTTTCAAGGAGTTCAAGTAAAAGCGGAACGGTTGGCCGAACATTGCGGCAGCCTTTATACATGGCTAGCCTGCCAGCTTGTAACCAATGGCGCTTGTTCGAATTTTGCCGCCTTTTTTTTACTTTATTTGGAATTGGTTCTTAGGTGAACCACCAATCCAATGCTTACTTTAGTTGACCAATCAGATTTGCATGTTTTGGAGTAACCCAATTTGCATACAGAACAATAGTTGACTGAACAAAGGATGGTAACCAGCTACAACAGTACAACTCTTTACAACAGTTTTTAATCATGTTTAATCTGGATTTAAAAATATATATTACATAAAATCATTATTTCTTCATTTTTCTCTTTGCAACTTTTAGCTATTTTATTCTTGGATGTGGGTGAACTATAATTTATAGTTTGAGAACAAAAATTTCAAAGTACTATCCTTGGAACTTCTAGCCTACATTACAATGAATTAAATTAACTACTGCTTCATTGTGACGATCACACCATTCATGTTTATAATTCCTTGTTTTCAGCCACATAGCTTTCCAAAATTATGAGCTGCATTCTATGGTATCTCATAATAGCAATGCAATTCGTTTATAGCAAGATGTATTTGTATCACCATGGCACCACCAGTGTATGGGGAAGCATGATTTTTTTCCCTTGTGCAGTGAAACATTTTTTGTATTAATTCTCATGGATCAATTATCCTTTTCAAACCATAATCCACTGAACCATAAGCATTCATACATTTTTTTCCAATTCATCTGATTAATTCCTGCTATATTAAAGTGCTTTCTTTATAATTATGGTAATTGTAAAGCAAAAAATACAAATATAAGTATTTGACTTTAGTTAATAGGGTATTATCAAGACCACCTTAGTGACTGTCACATTAGCAATAATTTCAAATAAACGATGCCAGGGTTATTAATCATCGTTGTTTATCTTGTTCATTTAAAACAACTTTTTCACATTTTTCAACCAAAAAACAAACTCCAAAATCTCAAAGATCACTAAACAATGACAGTTCTTGACAGCATGATTAAATTTAAAAGAGGTATCAAAAAAAAGGAAGAATAAAAAAGATACCCATTTATTACTTATTTAATTACAAATACTTGTAAGTCTATGCAAGAGCAACTGATTTTTCAGTTGTAGATTTTGTATGTTGGACTTAAAAAAAAAAGAAATAGAATAATAATATTTATCAGTTTCAGGAGAAGATGTGTCTAATTAGTTGTCAGAGTCATAGATTAGAACAGATTTTCTCATCCTGTCATTCAGTGTAATTCTTTTGGTTGCTTCACTGAGCAGCAATATATATTATTAATATGGATGAATAATTGCTAATTAGAAACTTGTTAACACCTTAACCATTCTGGAATATGATGGATTTATATCATATTGGTGGTTGCCAGCTACCAAGAAAAAGGTGATGTGAGATGACCTCACTTATGAGTTTGCTTTGATTTGTCCATCATCTCTTCATGTCATGGAATTTGCTATTTTATTTTCTAAAAATGAGTGTGTGTGGCCAAAGGGTGTAGTAACAGGCAATTATATGATCCATTAATCATTCAATCTCCACTGAACTATATATTATCTGGTTATATTTTTTTCTGTCCAATGGGATGAAATATATAATTGTTTTCCAGTCCTGACCTGTAAGAAACTTTCCTTCTGTGCCTTCTGAAAAATTAAAGGGGAGCATCTAAAATAATTTTGATACTGCCATTCCAGTTGAATGGAAGCTACAAATAAGTCAAGAGGCTAGAACCAATGCTCAAGGGCTTAAATCAGAATCAAAATGTAGGCATCTGAGCTAAACCATAACGATAAAAAAAAAAACTTACATCACAACATAATCTGATTCATGAGGAGCTTTCAACATAGATCCAATTAACTTCTTCATTATTCCATTATAGTGAATTCTCCATTACTCCAGGAAATGGTGAATTCTAGCTCTGCCTCAGGGATGAAAACTGATTAGGTGATTTGGACCAATCATATTCTCAGTCCAGTCACAGGTTTGCTGTTGTTGGAAAAATAGGAATGATCTTAAATTATAAAAGTGTGTGTGTATCCCCAGATTGTGCTGGTGTTTACTCTCACCTGTGATTTATTGTTTTGATATTGTCAAGCATTTTATCTGCCTGGAAAAATAAATTTCAATTTCAGTTCCCCTAGTTATTGTTGGGAAATATCACCCCCATGAGTTTAAATGCCTTCTCAAGGCAATAGCCATTTCACATAGGCATAATACATGCAGTGAATTTGCAGAACTATCATTCTTACAGTATAAAATATGTATTAGAGAAAAGTGAATACAAAGCTGATTCAAGAGGTGCATATAAAAAAAGTATGAATATTTCTATGATTTTTTTATGTTGAAAAGTACTTATTAGTAAGATTCAAACTTTAGGGGGTAAATACATTCATTGTACTATTTATCAGTAAATTTCTTTGTTGATTATTTTATGAAGATCTGTACCTGAACTTGGTGTGCATTGGGAGTTTGCATTGTAGCAAGGCAAGGCTGTGGATCCCCATTTTTAATATTTACAGCTCGTTAAATTTTAGAACACACATTCTTAAATTGGAAATGCTCATACACTTTTCTTAGTCCATGTGTCTGATTGGCTAGTTTGTGGTTCAGTGAATAATTCAATCAGATTACAATCTAGCCTGTTATTTGAGCCCAGTGTTATGGTTAGTTTAAGATACAGGTGATTGTGTGATCCCAGAAAATTGGACTGAATAAATTGGTTTAGCATGTTGTATAAATACACCTAATGTCTATCCTGTCTGAGTATTGGTCACATAATGCAGACAGACAGCCTTCACAATGGTTAAAATTAACAAATACATGTCTATTTATCTTATAAATAAATCTATTTTTTCTATCATCTGTCTGTCTGTCTCTATCTGTCTGTCTGTCTGTCTGTCTGTCTGTCTATCTATCTATTATCTATCTATCATCTATCATCATTTTTTTTATCCAGTTCTTTTTCAGATAGATGATCCAAATAACATTCCAGTCTTCAAGGAATGTCAAGGATTCTCTTCAACATTAAGAGAGTTTAAAATGCCAGGTAAAATATTTCAACTTATCTTTCAAAGAATCAGGAAATACTTTATGGGAAACATCTCCCCTAGATGCTACTTTCGGGTAGATTGCTTGAGATTAGGCTGGGCTAAATTTTAATATGACATAGTAAAAGTATGCCTTATAGAAACGAAATGTTCCTTATTAATTTGCACATATAATGAGCCGCTATGCTTATTTAAACTGACTTTCAGTCTTGATCTGAAGTACAGGTGGATCATCCATATTTGGGCTCCACTGATTTTCTGCCAAGGGAGGCAGCTACTACCCCAGTCTTCAAAATGTACGTGGGACAGACTTGGGTGGAAAATATCAATGTTCATGGAACAAGGACTTTAAATAAAAAAAAAGAGCTTCAACAAAAAAAAGTCAAAAATGTTCTCATGTTGGAAAAATCAATTGAATGTTAGCCAAGAGAGCTGAAAAGCTAACAGATTGATGAGAGAGAAAAAAATAATGGGCCTCATTAGTAGGCAATAGTTGGACTTGACATAATCTCTCAGTCCAAATAACCAGGGACTTTTTGAGAAACATTTTTGTAAATACACTTTGCTTTTTACATTAGATTGATTAGACATATAATTCAGTCTGATTTGCAAATCATACTTTGCATTTTCAGTCAAACAGGGGAGAAGAGATGCTTCCAGAAGCCAATTGCTATGTCCAATTGCATTACTAAACTCTCTCAGGCGTTCCTTTCTGTATTTTCCACTGCAAGATATGCTGACTATAAAGTTATGCAGTAACTTCTAAGGTTAACATCAGCATAGCTGAGAATCTTCTAGAAAATCCTTTTTTAATCTAACACTGTTCTGAAACTGGAATTTAGCATTATATCTTCACTTGGGGTAAACACTGTGGTGGGATTCAAATTTTTTTGCTTCCAGTTCTGTGGGCATGGCTTGTTGGGCGTGGCATGGTTTGGTGGGCATGGCAGAGGAAGGATACTATAAAATCTCTATTCCATCCCCACACCTGGGGGAAGGTTGCTGCCGGTTCTCCGAACTGCTGAAAATTTCCACTACCGGTTCCCCAGAACTGGTCAGAACCTGCTGAATACCAACTCTGGGTAAACAGATATTGAAATAATTTCAGTGAAGGAACGGATGGGCATTAAAGGACAGAAAACAGCAGTGCAGTCCTAGAAAAATAGATAGCTTGAGAAAGAGGCTTAAAACAATCCCATCTTGCTTGTCTTTGTCCTAAAATGGGGCAGAACAAATAATCTTCAATATATTATTATACTGCCTTACAACAGTAAAGGACCAACCTAAAATCATAAAGGACCATTCCTAAAATTGTGGTGACTGTTTCCTGACAGCCTAGAATTTCCATTGCTAAGCAATGCAATTGCTTAATCCATCAAGTGAGTCATATTCAGTCCATCAATGCAGTCCATCAAGTGAGTCATATTCAATTTTATGGCATTTTTGTCATAGTTGTTAAATGAATTTAGCTTCTCTCGTTGATATTTTTTCTTTAAGATGCTCATAAATGGTAAATGATGATCACATGGACACTGAAACTGTTGTAAATGCATGCTGTTTACCAAGCACCCAAATTTTTATTACATGACTACAGAGTTGCTACAATGGTCATAAGTGCAAAGTCAAATGTCTGTGGACATTCTCAATCATCCAAGTCATGGTTTTGTCCCAAAGCTGCTTTTTCAAGAGCTGGAAAAGCTTTTTGGATGAGAAGTGAAATGTGTTCAAAGAAAAACCAGAAAGTCCAGGGGGCTCTTGGAAAAGTACCTTTGGGACAATGTTAAGTCACTTTCTTTCAGCATTGTCCTAACTTTAAAAAGTTATTAAATGAGTGGTCATAAATCAAGGACTATCTGTACCTTAAAGAGCTGACACAGGGAAATATTGGAGAATGAGGTTGAATCTGAAGATTCAGAATTCACAGAGCAGCTGGATCTAAATAATTCTGAACCTGATTTAAAACCTTCAGAAGATATCTTTCTGATCTTGTGTCTGGAAGATCTTTATTTGAAAATAAACACACCATTCGGTCCTTGCAGTGTACACTCACAAAAAGGAAAATAAACTTACCTGTAAGTTGGGTATTTTTTGAAAAAAATTGCTCTGATTACCAGCAATTGGACTCTAGTTAGCCAGTTTATATTCTCATAAATAACTCCAAGTTTTATATTGCCCCTCTAAAGATTTTGGTAGTTTTATTACACTGGAAATCTAACACTAAAACAAAGCAAACTCATTTTGTCCATTCATCTGCAGTAGAGAAAGATGTGGGTTAAGAGGAAAGATGATGCAATGGATGTTTTATTGGAATCGGGGGAAAAATAATAATTATTTTTTAATCCTCATTCAGTTGTGGCTATCACGGGATGATCCTTTGTCAGTCATTATTTCATAGTATGTCTTGAAATCTTGTTTCATGCATTGACATTGAGCAACCCTACATATATGACATTGTTACTTCCATAAGAAGTAGGGAAGTTGCTCCTCTTTTAATCCTTATGGGAGAGGCCATTCATCATCCACCTATGGCCTTTCTCCCATGTCAATCTTGAGTTCTTAATTATTCTTTCCTTTTGGCAGCTCTGTCCATGTGCACGCTGGGAACTGGTTCCAGAAGCTCCCCCGCCTCACTGCTGTCTGAGCCAGAAGGCAGCTGATGTCTGCCAGCCTGCCCTGGCCCCATCTCTGCCTCTGACGCAGAGCCCTCGTCCAAGTCTTCCTCAGCTTCCAGGACTGGCCTATGTTCCTCCCCAATGTCCTCACTGTCCAACTCTGCTTCCAGCTCCATCAGCCACTGGTGGGCCACAACCATATGCCCACTCCCTTGCTAAGTAGATATTTTTCTCCTTAAGTTCCCACCATTCTGATAGTTATGGAATTTTCCTTGCTCTTTTTAAAAGTAGTGATGAAAAATAAATGTATTCTAGAGTTAAAGCCTCTAAATACACTGAGAGATTCTGCAGACAAATTCCTTGTGTGTCTAATCACACTTGGCCAAATAAAGCTATTCTATTCCATTCCATTCTAAATAAATTCATAAAAATTAGAGCTAACCAAGACATTGAAGCTTGTGAGGGCATGTACATACCCATATACATATTGTATCTCAGAATGGGTAATTCAAATGTAGCCAGTCTCTACAACCTGATTTCTTCCTGATGGTTTAAACTGGAATTCCATACATTCCATACATGCTGACTGGGGTTCATTTTAATATGTTGCTGGCTTGAAAATGGAAAAAAGAGCTTTTGATCTCTCTCAAAGGGATATTTTGTGCAGCCAGATGAGCTTGCTGTAGTGCCATGCAGAGTTGAACTTGAAAGAGACAGAGATAAAAAAAAATTCACACACACATGCACGCAAACACACATCTCTGTCCCCTTGTAAAGTTAATAAAAAGTTAAGAGGCTATTCTCTACTCTCCCACTCAAAATGATGTTTAGAGAAATGTCTGCTCGCTTCAAAGACACTGTTGAAGTGAAGCACCCTTTGAAGCTTTGCACAGCTCTTATGTGAATTAATATTCCCTTTTACATGGTAAACCCTTTCCATAGCAATCTTCCTTATTCCCTCACTTCCATTCAGTCCTGCAGAAAGTAGGAATTTCCCCCCTCCCACCCTGATTTATTCAGACTAAGATGTGTGGACAGCCAGAAAGATAGCTGATCTTTGACTATAAATAAAGTTTATTTTATGCTATGGAATGTCAAGAGACAGTGGGGTGACAAGGAAAGATCTGCTTTTGCTTCTTAAAGAACTAATGCAATATTTGTCTGCATCAGCAAAAATATTTTATCAAGATCAGGGGAAATGCTAATTCTATAGTATGCTGCATTGGTTAGATCAGATCTGGAATACAGTATCTTATTTTGAGTGGCTCAGCACAAGAGGAGGAGTTACAAAAAATGTGGAGCATAGTGATAAAAACAGTGAGGAACCTGAAAGCTAAATTATATGAACAATGGGTTAAATAAACAGGGTGTATTTAGCCTAAATAACATAAAATGTTAAGGAAAAATAAGAGACCAGTCTTCTAATGCAGGCTACCCCAAAGTAGAGGATGTGGATTCATTCTCCATAATTCATGATGGTAAGACGAGATCTAATGATTGGAAGTTTTATACAGGACGACCCAGATTTGAAATTAAAAGGAAATTCCTGACCCTGGATCAGCATAGAGGTTTTCAAGCAAAAAAAATCCTCTGTGGTGGATCTTTTTTCTAGGTTAGTATGAAGATTCCTGCCTCATGCATACGGTTGAATCAGAAGACTATCAAGCTGACTTCAAGGTGACAATTTACACAGGAAATACATTAGAAATTGCATGCATCTACATATTTAAGAATATCCCATGCAAGGAGGAAAATTAAGCCATACGAAAGCAGGGTCGTATGGCCACCATTGCAGAGGTGGTATTCAGCCGGTTCTGACCAGTTCTGGAGAACCAATAGTGGAAATTTTGAGTAGTTTGGAGAACCAGCAAATACCACCTTGGACTGGTCTCACCCCCATCTCTCCTCTGTCTCCCATTGAGTCCCAGCTGATTGGCTGGGTTTTCTTTGGTTGCCCTGCACAGGAGAACAGAGCTGGGAAGGTTAGTGGAGTAGGGAGGGAATGGAGATTTTACAGTACCCTTCCCCTGCCATGCCCATCAAGCCATGCCCACCAAGCCACACCCACAGAACCGGAAGTAAAAAAAAATGAATCCCACCACTGTACCATTGTGATAATAAAAACTTCCCACACTTAAAACCCATGAGCTGTTATTCTAGAACTGGTTGATGGCAATTCCCTTCTTAATTAGAGAAATGGAGTTTTTTGGTTTAACCTCATTTAAAATGTTTTGCAGTGTTCAGTGGCCATGTTTTCTGCTGGTAAGTTGTAGTTCAAGTAGATGATTTCTCCATTTGTCAGGGGCTACAGGGAGCTTTAACAAAGAACCGAGTAGCAGTTAATTCTTTCTGACTTTGCAGACATTTTTTAAAATTAAAAACGAGTCAGTTTTTCTATCCTCATGCCCAAAAGAGAAAGCAAACAAAACAAGCCAAAAGGATAAAGTGTATGGAAGCAATGAATTGCAAGAAATAACTGGATAAATGTAACAGGAAATTAAAGAGCTGAAAAAGTGATTACAAATAATAACAAATGATGCACAAGAATAGGATACTACAGGAATTCCAAACTTAACTAATGAAACTTACAGTTAAATAAGTTTGTCATAAAAGAAGTAGGGTTTCTAAACAAGTTGTACACCAAGCTGAATATTGCATTGTGAGGTCTAGAATATATAATGAGAGGAACCTTCACTGCCTACTGGCACTGATGATGTTACCTAATTTGGCAAGCAAACATCTACTAGAAAACAATCCAACTCACAATGCACCAAGGACTCCTCATTGTGAAGTCTTCTATTTTAGGGATGTGCAATTCTTTTAAACAACCATATGCCTCCCATTAACCACATTATGGTGAGAAAGAATATACCTTTCCTTTCTGCTTCCAGAAAACTACTATAAAGCTACCCTAAAACTCTGAATTCTCTTAGAACAAATATCATCAAAAACAATCCCAGCAAAATCCCCAAGAATGTAGAAACAGTTCCATTTTATTTGAAGCCCATAACAAAAATGCTTCTGTTGATTAAAGCTGAAAAAGTCACACAGACACTCAAAATGTTATACTTTTTATTTAAACACAACCAAGATAATATTTATCTCTGAACTTTTAAAATGCTTCGGTGGCTAAGATTGAGAAAAGCCTTAAAAGACTATTTTTTTCTTCTTGGAAGTGGACGAGAGGAGGAAAAAGAACTGGATCGAGGAAAAAGTCCTGATTGCCTAATAAAGTTGTAATGATGATTACCTCTACAGGGAATTCTTTCATGCCAACAAGGCCGGCATTACACAAGAACTTGAAAGATGGGAGGGAATCAAAACTATGGAAATGGGAGAGTCCATTGCAGAGGTTTTGTGTGTTTGTGTATGGGAATGTTTATTGCTAGAAACTATGATTTGTCAGCACTTATTTCTTGTTTACTATGTAAGAATAACTCGATCTTTGGAAAAGAGAAAGGACTTGCTCAAAACATACTTTGTTCTATGACATGCATAACACTAAAACTACATAAAACTACAACATTTCATTTGATTGTAAGTTTGTTAGTCTTTGATCTTTCTCTTCTCTGTCTCCTCTCTCCCTCCCTCCCCCCCTCTCTCCCTCTCCCTCTTCTCTCTTACTTTGTGTGTACAAAATATTTTCTCTTGGAATGTACTTCAGAAGACATCTTTATAAGGAATTCATAGATATCAAAGAAAATGGGATGCATATCTGCAATATAAAGGAACTGTTCTCTTTTGAAAAGCTATGTTATGATGTCAAATTAGTTAACCAAAGGAAAAGGTTACATGCAAAAAACAAGATTAACATTTTCCACTTTTTAGTAATCATAATATTATAAAAGTTAAAAAGAAAGTATCTGGAGAATTTCAGTATAAATCATTGTAATGAGCCTTTTTCCAGAACCACTCTAAAACCAGGCAGTATTATATGCATACTAACTGTACTTATTAACACTTCTGGTTAGTTCAAATGGTAAAAGTAAAATATTTCAAACATAAGTTTGAGAGAGAGAGACAGAAAAAATGTATGTGAGATCACATATATGGATATATATCAAATATATATATATGTTTGGGTTTTTTTTAAGCTTTTGCGGGTACTTACATTTGTGTTGTTTAGCTTCCTTCAGGTATTATCCCACGTCATTGTAGTTCTGTTAAATATATATA
>BHFT01063137.1:0-31008 GCA_004320025.1 Laticauda laticaudata | reverse complement strand
GGAACATTTTGCTCGTCTGCTGTGTCCTTTTTGCATCCGTTGGGCAGTGTGACATGGGCTTAATATGGGATAAATGGTACGAGTGGCTAAAAAAGAAGTATAAAGATGAGAAAGAATGGTCCATTGTAAATAAAGTAAGAGACCTGAAGAGATTGTTATTGTAGATATTGTTGTAATAAGAAATATAAGATATATGTGTTGATATATATAATAAACCATATAAGATGTAGGTAATTATAGATGTATAGAATAACAAGATACAGAATAAGATACATAAGTTATATGTATTTGTTGATGCTAAAACGTTTTCATAAAATATGAATGAGATTGGTATTTTTGAAAAATGTAATAAAAATGATTAAAAAAAGAAAGAAATTGAATACCTCATAATACACATTCTAACAGCAGCAAGAATAACTTACCCCAAAGTTGGAAACTAGATAGTACCCCCACAGACACAATCAGAGGACCTATTTCTACACATGTAGTAGCTAATTTAATTTTTACATGTAGTCCTTGACTTGTAATCATATGTTTAATGACCGTTGAAAGTTATGTCTGCGCTGAAAAAATGACTTACTGTATATACTCGCATATAAGCCGACTTTAGAACGCTTTTTTTCCCCCCAAATTTGGGGGTCGGCTTATACGCGCATAATATTCGCGATAAAATTCTTGATTTATCGGCGGCCGTGCCTGATTGTCGCCGGAGCAGCCAATAAGGCCCTGTCACACTGCCCACGGATGCCAAAACGTAATGTAAAAGAAAACACAACGTACGAGGCCAAAATGTTCATCCGTTATCCACTCTCAAAAGGCGCAAAAATTTGCATAACCAGAGCGGATAACACGGAAAGGAATTGGACGGCGGTCAGGACGCAGAGCGGATTGGAAAGCTGATGAATTGCATGCAGAGCGCTATGCACAGCGGATGAAGCGGATGCAGAGCGGAAGCCTAGCAGATTGCACAGCGGAAGCGATACGATTGCCGAGGTTAATTTGCGCATGTGGGGGGGATGCATTGCGTAAGCCACGCGGATATAAAGGGAAAGGGCAGCGTCGCACGTGGCAGCATTTCGGAGGAAAACCTGGCTACCTGGGATACATCGCAGTCCTTGCCTGCCCTGCCTGCATGCCGCCTGCAAGCCTTTGGCTGCCAGCCTTGCCTACAGCCTGCCTCCAAGCCTCCTGCCAGCCTGGCCTGCCAGCCTTGCCTCTCTGCTGCCTGCCGCCTTGCTGCCCAGCCTGCTTCCAGCCTCCCTGCCAGCCCAGGTTCTGCCTGCCAGGCCTTGGTGCCAGGCTTCCTGCCTGCCTTCCTGCAGGTTTTCCTGCAGTCCTTGTGCCAGGGCTTCCTGCCAGCCTTGTTCCAGCCTTCCTGCCAGCTCCCTGCCAGCCAGCCAACCACAACCATGGGAAGAAAGTGAAAGTCTCAGCAAAGCTGCCGCCATCCCTGGCAAGAGGACAGGGCCACCCTCCCGCCCCCTGTCCTGACTCTGCTTCTGCTGGGGCTTCTGCTGCTCGGGCCTCGCTCTTCTGGTGCGGATCTTCTTCTGAAGCTGCTCCTAGGCGGTGGTGCTTGTGCTGGTGCCTACTCTGCTGAAGCTGCTCCTGGTCCTGCTGGTCCTGGTGGTCTGCTCGTGCTCCTAGGAACTTGCTTCATCTGCTCGTACTGTCGTGCTCTGGTCTTGGCGTCCGTTGCTCGTGCTCCTGGTCTGCTGCTGCTGCTGCTGCTGCTGCTGATGATGATGATGATCCTGCTGCTGCTGTATGTTATGATGATTAGGATCCTGCCTGTGATGATGCATTGATGATGAATGATGATCCTGCTTGGTGCTGCTGGTCGTGTGGAGGAGCCAGCCCCTGCTACCTGGGAGCCCTCTGATGAGGGCCCCACTCTGGTCCTGTCAAAGGAGGAAGAGGGTTATTGCTCAGGCTGGACGGGAGACGAGGCATACTTATTGAGGAGAACACGGAGGATGAGGGCTGGAGTGGCTGAGAGAGAATGACATATCTGTGCGGAAGGACACCGTCTCTTACAGGCGAACCAAACAGAAGCAGCTGTTGGAGAGAGAGGGCGGAGAGTATTTGGTTACACTTCGGAAGGTGCTCCTCGATGGTGGAGCACAGTGCCACACCTGGTACGGAAAGCCTGCACCTGAAGAAATCTGGCCAGGCCACGGTTAAGCTAACGACAGAGAGAACCTTACGTCATAAGGCAGTCCAGCTTCCTTGGAGGGTGAGACTCCGCACCGAGAAGCCACCAGGAGCCCCATCTCACAACCCTCTCTCTCTGGCAGGCTGCTGGACCAGTATCTTCCGACCGAGAGTCAGTTCCCTGTCTCAGAAGTTTCTGTGGAGCGTTGCCACGGCGGGAGAACCCGCAGGACAAGTGTTGTAACCATGGTGAGAGACGCGTGGAGGACTCCCTGGTGCGTGGGAGAAATGAGCGTGTGCACCCAGCCGTAGCCGCATCCATCCCCCCCCAGACTCCACCATCCACAGAAAGCAGAGAGCCAGACAGCAGGAGGGCAGAAGCCACCAATGTCCCTGCTGGAGATAGGGACACCATCCGCACCAGTATAGATCTCCTCTCTCAGCTGGTCAGCACGACTCCTTATCTCCAACACAAGCCCTCCCACCTTATGTCAACCAGACTCCTCAAAGAACATTGGGGAACCCAGTACCAGGTGGGAAGACCGGATCACCGGGAGCTGCTTCACAACCCTCAGATCCAGAGGAACCCTCATGCTCCCACCCAGTCCAGTTCTGCTCCCTTCCACCTCCACCCCACGGTGATTGTCCCTCCCATTCCAGGCTTCTCACAGCCACTCACCTACCAGGGTACGGCTTACCAGGAGGTCCAAGCAGCACAGGCGCAGCCCTTCTAGTCCAGCATAGAGTCATCGGATGACACCCGTTGCCACCGGTTCCACTGATGCCAGCCGATGCCACCCACGACAATGATGCCACCGCATGGACAGCAATGCCCCACGCCAGTCCTCACCAGGCTGTCAGAAACAGAACAAGCCCCCACGTACACTACTCCTTTCCTCCACCCCACAGCCAAGCCCTGCACTCAGTACATCTCGTCATCAGTACTTGGGGCTGACACCCCAAGGCATGGAAGAAGACCTCTCAGCATCACGGGTCTGAGCCAGCTGTCTGAGAGCTTCTCAACACACCGTCCCCTGGTCCTTCACCCCGGAGACTGGGCACACCTCGAGTGGGGACCAATTAAGAGGCAGAGGCACTGGGTAGCTGGCTACCTGTGGACTTTAATTGGACACCTTGGACTTGCGTCATTTTTGTTTACAGCTTGTTGTTCAATAAAGTTTATCTTTGATTCACACACTTGCTTCAATTTCTTTTTTTTTAAATAAAGTCTTGTGGGAAAACTTTTAGAATTGTTTAAGCCTTTGGGATTTTTGTGGGATGGGTTAAAGATAGCAGAATGGGATGGGCAGGGATACCTTTGGGATGGAAATAGCTTGTGCGCGATAGATAAAACCTCCAGTGCAAGCATAGTTGGACCTGTATGGTACCACCCTCCAGGTGCCACACTATGGCCCTTTATTATCAATAACAATGTAATGAATCGAATCCCACAACCATGTCAACACAAACACAACCTTTAATTAAATGCCCTGTTTCATTGTAGGCCCACCCAACATACATGGCCCAATCTTCATCCGTTGTGATGAGACAGGCTGAAGGAAGCACCCAATTAGATCATCATATCATCCTGTCTTGCGCACTCCACTGCCTGCCAGCTGAGATGCACCAGTTGTCTCAGGAGGTTGCGTTGCTTCTTCCCTTGTCAGTGAGGCCTCTGTTGGGCTTGCAACATCCTCAGGTCTATCAGGTTTACCCTTGCTCCATTCCCCAGCGTCCATGTCCCCATTCCTTGCTGGAGGGTCCACGAGCTGTTCGGCAAGATGCGGTAGCGGGTGCGCATGAAGATTGTGCAGGATTTGCAGGCAAGGTTCACGATCTCCCACGGTCTCTGCGGTGAATGTGCATGGTGAGTGAGAAGTACCTGGAACCTGTTGCCAGGATGGCCAAAGGCTTCTTACCACCCGCCATTGCCCTGGACAGCCTGTAGTTGAAGATCCTCTCTTTCAACGGGGAGACATCTGGAAGTGTAGGGCTTCATGAGGTAGGTTCTCAGGAGAAGGCGTCATCCCACCGGTGAAGTAGGCACATCTTCGCGATTGTCGATTGGGCAGGGTCTGGAATCTGGAAAGCCCATGATGCAGGATTGCCTTCCAGCCCGCTGCCTTTGCACGAGTACTGGCATTGATATACCTGCGGCATCTGAAGATTTGAGCCGTTGCCTGAAGCATCGATGTACATGAACTTTTAGTCAGCATCGACCATGGCGAAGGGACAAATGCTGAAGAAGCCCTTTGGAGTTGCAATAAAGTGGACCCCGATTGGGCTGGTGCTTGCAGGCATGATGCTTCACATCTATGGTCCAACGTGCGTGTTGTGGGAATTCCACCTCTGATACACTGCTCATGTAACTTTCGTTCCATTCCTTCTCAGGGGAGGGGCCACTGAGTGAGCATCCTGCAGGTTATTCTTTTCGATGACTGGCCTGCACCACTTATCTGAAACAATTGCTCCGATGGTGTTGTGTGGCCACCCTCCAGCCGTTACTGCATGCCCTGTAGGTGGTCCCTGAGGCCAATTGGCGCAGAGTGAGTGCAACCATGACGCCCAGGTTCCAGGCTGGGCCGGGGAAGTTGGGTGTTTGCCTTTTGGTCAACCTGGGTGTCAGCCGCTGCACAACTTCGTCAAACATGGCTGGAGCTCCTCAATGAAGTTCCTGGGAAAGGCCGAGTGTCTTCGTTCCTTGAGCGCCAACCATCAGCTTGTTGTACAGCCCGTACCTCTGCTCTTTCTCCCGATTCCATTTTCGAACCCAGCAGGCTTCTATGGCCGCCCTCCTTTTCTTCCGTAGGTAGAGTTCACAGAGCCTGTAGATGGCTCGCACTGTTGCAGAAGGATGGTGGCTGCCAAAAGGACTGGGTTACAATCCATGGTCTTGACATGACTGGATCTGTGGAAGACAAGAGTCAGATTGGAAGGCTAGCAGAGGTCTGCATATGCTGGGCTGCTGGGCGAAAGTGAGATGCAGGTAGTTGCTCCCCCTTTTTAATAGGCAATATAGCTGTCCCACTTTGCATCCTCTAGGCTCTTCCTCTAGACACTCCTTAATATCCGGGATAGGTCCCCTCTGTGAACATTTTTCCGTTTAAATCTTTGTTTCCGTGCTTCATCCGCTAGGCGATCCGTTTCTGCATCCGTTCTGCGTCAATTCCTTTCCTCCCTGCGTCGAGTGGATGCGAGCTGCTGCGGTTATGCGGATAGCGGATGCTAGCGGATAGTAGAGGATGCATTAAACGGTTTGCGGAACGGAATGCTAGCGGATGCCTAGCGATGCAGAACGGGAATTGCATTGGTTACATTTTCCGCCACAAAAGTTTTGAGCAGCTCAAACTTTCTGAGCGGATGAATGAAACGTCATAAAAGCGATTGCTGGCATGATAGAGAGAAGCAAAACGGAGGCAGTGAGTACAGACGGATACAATCCCGTTAGACCAACGGATTGGCAAGCTTTTTTTTGGTCCGTTTTACATCTTTCTTTTCGCATCCAGTCTGGTGCAGTCTGTGACAGGCTTTAGCGTGCGCTTCCCACGAATGCAGAGTCTGCTCGCGCACTCCCGTCAGCTGCCCTTAGCAGCCCTCGGCGCTAACTAAAAACGTGCACGAAGTCAGGTGCGCCATTTTTCTCCCTGGAGCATGGGACGATGAGCTGCAACTTTTGCCCACGCCCTTCTCCCTCTGGGCTTCAGTTCTGCTGTTCAGGGAAGTCGCGCTCAAAAAGCCCTGTCCTCCAGAAATGTTTCTGATGGTGGAACCTTGACGGTGAGATCAGGGTTGAACACCATTGGGGGTCGGCTTATATGCGAGTTTTTGCAAAATTCCTCATTTTGGGGCAGTTTTTTAAGGGTCGGCTTCTATGCAAGATTGGCTTATATGTGAGTATATACGGTATGTTGACACTAATGTCCCCATGATCATGTGATCAAAAGCAAGCATAGTCAATGGATGAAGCTGGATTCACTTTAAGAACTGAATGATTCCCTTAACAACTGTGGTAAAAGTTATAAATTCAGATATGGCTCACTTAATTACCACATTGCTTAGTATTGGAAGTTACAGTTCCATTAGGGTTATAAGTCACCTGTAGTGAAACAAAAGTCTCAAAAGTGTGACTGTGAAATTTAATATGTTAATAAAAATAAGAAGGAAGGAAATTATTATCACCGTCCTATTTTATATGAACAAGATACATATGTTAATAATTGTGGAATCTTAATGTTAGATGCCCTATGGATGAGCACTCAGTATGGAGCCAAGCATTTGAAGCACATGGTGCTGGCTTTAATTAGTCGGATATCTAAGTCACTGGTAACTGGATTTTTGATTTAAAATTTTAGCCTGATACACTCATAGACTTTGCACAATAGATTTTTTTTTAATAACATAAAGAATGAAACAAAATTGTTCTAAACATCAACAGTGGTTTGAAAGCTTATTTTAAACCTTTTAGTTACATACTGAGTGAAATTGCTAGAGTTGTCAGATTGCTTGGAATACTTAAGTTGCTCAATGTTTTACAATTTTTTGAGTTTTTTTTACATTTTACAGTTCAGTTTATTTAGGGTCAAGTGTGATCCTACATAGATTCTGCTACTACCACTGAATGGAATCAGATTTGTTCATTCTCCCCCTCCTTTTGCTGTTCTTTCTCTGTTGACAAACTTAATGGGAAGTGAGAGCTGCATATTAAAGCAAAGTTAACAAAATGTTCTGTTTGCAAAATATCAATTTAACATTTTTTATAAATTCCATAGAGGTTCTTTTGCCCTTAATAGATACCTTAAAATAAAACCACATCAGGCGTGTGTATAAAATTAGAAATGTTTTATGCATATTACAAGTACATATGTACATATTACATGTACAAGTAGTCTTTGGTTAACAACCATTTGTTCAGCAACCATTGAAATTACAGAGGTGCTGAAAAATTGTAGTGACACCTGAAGTTATAACTGTTGCAGCACCCCCATGGTCATGTGACACTTGACAACCCACCCAGGCATGGTGGCAGAGTGGTTAGAATGCCGTATTGCAAGCTTATTCTATCCACTGCCAGGAGTTCAATCCTGATGGACTCAAGATTGACTCAGCTGTCTAACCTTTTGAGGTCATTAAAATGAGGACCCAGATTTTTGGGGGCAATATGCTGACTCTATAAACCACAACCATGGCCCAGACACCTCTACTTTCTCCCCCCATATCTGGCTTTTGGGCCATCCTACACTCTGCTGGATGTCCTCTGTATGCCTCGCCCAACATTTGCAAGTCAGCTGCCTCACGAGCCATTTCAGACACACTTTCTCAACAGTGGAAGGAAGATGACAGCAAAGGTCGGCTGAGGTTGCTGAGCTGGCTGAACACTGGATAGCAGATTTGGTAGAGGTGACAGAATGCAGGCAGAGATAGGTAAGAGAAAGGAGCTGCAGAGGAAGCAGCTCCTTACCTTACCTTACCGAGACTCAGGGCTCCCCAAGGCAGCAAGCCAGGAATTACTTGAATCAGGGTGGATTCATACCTAATAACCAGCTGGGATTTGTTTAATGGCAGCTACCAGAATCCCTGAGATTGATGTTGCTAAACAATGTGATCATGTGATACTGTGCTTTACAATTACATTACTTAATAACAAATTCTGGTCCCAATTACCATTAATTGATTACTACCTGTATACACTCACTCCCCATACATTCTGTTCCTGTAGATTTAATTATATATGGAAGTGTAACCCATTTTTTTCAAGCATGGTCTTAATGCAGCTATAAATGACCATGCACAGTGGAATCTTATTGTGTAGCAATGACACAAGTGACAAAAGTTACACAAAAGGAAACCATATTCTTATTTTATTCTCTTTGTCATTTTAATAATAGTTCTTGTGTTTGCATTCTCTTATGCTTTAAAATTTCAACAATGTCATCCAAGCAAAGTGCTGATGACACTGTTTCAACAAGTGCAAACACTCCATCATGAACCTAATGAATAAAATTGTAGTGTTTGATTTGTTTTGTTCTGGAAACTCTGTAGCATCCATAGACAGAAAATTCAATTTAAATGAATCAACCATCTGCCATATGCCAAAAGGAAGACTTATGTTCATAAGGTAACATAAGCAGCATAAGTTCATAAGCAGCAAAGCTGCTCCAGAAAGTGCAAAAGTGACTTCTGTGATTTTGTAAAGAAGTATGGAAGAAACAGAAAAGTGGCCTAATTTGTGGATAAATGAAATTGTTGGCTGCAAGGGATGTCTTGTGAACAAAATTAAAACAACCCTATATAAATTTTCAAATATTTGATTGAAAATCAGGAAGTCATCCGTGAGAGCATTAGTTGGTTAGAGCATTTTAAAAACAGGTATGGTTTGAAAAATGTGAAACTTTCAGGTGACATTGGTCCAGCAAATAATGGAAGCTGCTGAAGAATTTTGTAAAACTTCTGAAAAACACCAGAAACAAAGGGTACCCATTTGAGCAAGTTTGTAATGCGGATGAAATTGGTTTGTTTTATAAAGAAAGATTACTCTTTTAAATAAAATATACTGAATCCCATTTTTCCCATAGAATCAATGCTTCAATAACTGTGGTTTCCATTTCTGTGGGATTTTTCAAGAACAAACCCCACAAATAACAAGGATTGAGTGTATTTGAATGAAGGGAAAAGATATCCTCTTTCAAGGCAAGCTTGACTCCTTGTTTAAGTTCCATCCATGAACTTAAACCAGGAATTTAAGTTAACTTCATGGATTCATCCAGGGGTGGGATTCTTCCGATTCAGCCCGGCTCTATAGAACCAGTTGTTACCGTTCCCGGTAGTTTGGAGAACCGGTAAATCAGGCCTCTGGCTGGTCCCGCCCCTCTCCACCCACTTCTTCACTGCCTGCCCATCAGTCCTTATCACATATGAGCGACATTGCATGCATGCACAACACTGCTGTCTGCAGCCTGCTCTTGTGCACCCAGCAGGCCAGCCATTGCTGCCTGCCTTCCATTGCAGCCCTACCTTTACTGATCTTCCTGGGTGAGTGAGGCTCTGCAAGCCCCGGTTGCCTTCCCCTCACTTGCCTTTTGCTGCCGCTGCCAGCCGCCTTACCCCCCACTTGCCTTTTGCTGCTGCTGCTGCTGTCACCTTTCCCTCACCACTTGCCTTCTGCCGAGCAACATGTGGAGAGGCTCGTATAGGATCTGGCCAGGTCAGTGACTGCTTCTCTCAACTGCTGCTGCACAGCAGAAAGCTTTGAAGTCCCACTCCTATTAGAAACTCCCATGCAAGCAGAGAAGCAAGCCAGGTTGAATCCTGCTATTCTCTGCTTGCCCGGGAGCCATTTCCAATGGGGGGGGGGATTCAGGAGCTTTCCGCTATTTTGGGAAACTCTTGCTCTCTCAAAAACAGCAGCAGGTGATAAAAGGAACAGCTAACCTGGCTGGAGCCTCCGTGTGTTCCTTCCTCCTGCTGTTGATAGGAGACAAGAGTTTCCTAGCATAGCAGAAAGCTTCCAAGTCCCCTCCCCATTAGAAACAGTTCCCAAGCGAACAGAGAAACAAGCCAGGTTGAATCCTGCTACTCTCTGCTTACCCGGGAGCCGTTTCTGATGGGGGAGATTCAGAAGCTTTCTGCTATTTTGGGAAACTCTTGCTCTTCCAAAAACAGCAGCAGAAAAGAACATGTGGAGAGCTTGTGTCAGCAAGGCACCCCTTGATTGAGTCCAGGACAGCTAAGCCTGGAAGCCCCGATGCATCAAGTATGCAGCTGCATGGATGGTGGGGGGGAACGAACTGGTCCCGGAATCCCAATGCCTCCAAAATTGGCATTGCCGCCTCGCTGCTGCTGCATCCCCCACCCCCTACAGAAATGGTGAGAGTGAGCCCCGGGACGGGTGACCGACCGCCTCAACTGCTGCTCCCACTGACTGTTTTCTGTGCCAAGAGTGAAGGCGAGAGATAGAGCAGTCCTTTTGGTTTGGAGAAAAGCTGTGCGTCTCCCCATATTCCTCTTGCCACAAGCAACACCTTTAAACTTAGTGCATCTCACAAATGAGGAGGGGGGACAAGGCTGCTCACGGAGGACGCACAACTTTTCTCCATGCTGAGCTGCTCTTGCCAGTGACTCCAGACTGTTTTGCCCAGCTAAGAGTAGATCAGGGGTCCCCAAACTTGCTGGCTGGAGAATTTTGGGAGTTGAAGTCCACAAGTCTTAAAGTGGCCATGTTTGGGGAACCTCTGGACTAGATTATCAAGGAAGAGAGTAACATGCAGCAGACGCCGAGCAAAATTTAGTAATACTGCAGATTGGCTGTTTGCATTGAAATCATTGGGCAGTTTAGTTTGGTATTTATTTCAGTAGGCTGATTTTAGAAAGCTAAATAGGTTCAGACCTGGTAAGTACTTGGCTGGGAAGTCAACGCAAAATAGGGTGTGGGGAGGAATGAGGTTGGGAAGGAAAGAAGGAAGGGAGATAGAATAAGGTAATTTTTATTGTAATTTTTTTACTGTAAATACACTGGCACACATTAAAAGTGAAATATATATGCATATCCATACACATACATAACACACATATACACATGCTACACATACATGCATAAAATCATTGCCCATTTTGAATACATAGCGGAAAGGAAGAAAGAGTATTGGATACATATACACAAATGTGTGTGAAAAAAAACTGCAAAGAAATAGAAATAAAAAAAACAGCTTCCAATCTTAGCAGTTTTAGATGAGAGAGAGAAAGAGAAATGAGAAACAGGGAGAAAGAGATGAGGAAGAAAGAGAAAGAGATGAGAGAGAGAGGGAGAAAGAAAGAAAGTGAAAGAAAAGAGAAAGAAAGAAAGAAAGAAAGAAAGAAAGAAAGAAAGACACAGACAGAGATACATGTTTAAAAGAAAATAGAAAAATGGCTCTTTGAGTATTTAAGGTTGCAGACCCCTGGGTTAGGCAAACACCATGGTCATGAACCTTGTGATCATTAAGCAATCACTGGTTGTTAAACAAGTCCATTTTCCTCAATGGGCATTTTTAACTGGAAACCAGAAGGAATTGTTGGAAATTGGCAACAAACATAGAAAACCTCAGTCATAAAGCCCATGTCACACAGCACCAACGGATGGAAAGAGGATGTAAAACGGAGAGAAACACTTGCCATCCGTTGGTTGATTCCGTTGTTAACGCGATGCATCCGTTCTTGTACTCACTGCATCCGTTTTTCATACTCTCTATCCGTCAGCATCCCTCTACTGACATTTCATCCGCTCAAAAAGTTTTGAGCTGCACAAAAACTTTTTGAGCGGATAAGATATCCACGCGTCCGTCCTACATCGCTACGCATACGGGGAACATCTGTTATACATTCTTCCGTCATCCGTTACGCGTCGCTATTCCGCTAGGCATCCACTGCGCATCCGTGCAACTCGCATCCGCTCCAGTGGAAAACGGACACAGGGAGGAAGCGACATGGAAGGACACGCAGCGTTAGTAGCACGGACGTAGAAAGGATGAAAGCGGATGCAGCTCGCATACAAAGCAGCTATAAAACGGAAAAAACAATTCGTATAGGGGACGTATCTCGGATATTTAGGATGTCTTCAGGATGTCTAGAGGATGCAAAACGACACTCAGCGGAAAACCTATAATTTCCTGATAAAAAGGGGAGAAATCACCTGGATCTCACTTTCAGTCCAGCAGCCCTGCGGTGCAGACCTCTTCAGCTTTCATCTTGTCTTGTTTCTTCCATACCATCCAGTCATCTCCACCATAGATCGTCATACACTCCCTTGGTAGCCGCCATCGTTCTACAACAGTGCGAAACCATCTACAGGCTCTTTCACCTGTTCTACGGAGAAAAGGAGGCGTCCAAGAAGTGTCTGGGTCCGAAGATAGAATCACGAGAAGAGCCAAGTACGGACTGTATAACAAGCTGATGGTGGAGCTGAGGAACAAAAGACTCTCGTGCATTCCAGAACTTCATGAGGATGCCGCCAGCCATGTTTGACGAAGTTGTGGAGCGGGCTGAGACCCAGTGTTGACCAAGGCAAACACAACTTCCGGCCCAGCCTGGAACCTGGGCTCATGTTGCACTCACTCTGCGCCACCTGGCCTCAGGGACCACCTACAGGAGCATGCAGTACACTGGAGGGTGCCACACAACACAATCAGCATTGTGGTCAGAGAAGCTGGTGCAAGCCCATCATCGAAGAATACCTGGAGGAGCTCCTCCAGTGCCCCTCCACTGAAGAAGGCTGGAAGAAAGTTGCAGAGCAGTGGTATCAGAAGTGGAACTTCCCCACACTGTTGGAGCCATAGATGGGAAGCACATGGCCTGAAGTTCCAAGCCAACTCAGGGTCCACTTATCAAACTACAAGGGCTTCTTCAGCATCATCCTCTTCACCATGGTCGATGCTGACTACAAGTTCATGTACATCTGTGCTTCAGGCAACGGTCATCTTCAGATGCCAGGTATACAACGCCAGTCACCTCAAGAAGGGGCTGGAAGGCAACCTCATTCATGGGCTTCCCAGATCCAGACCCCCTGCCAATGACACACAAGATGTGCCCTACTTCATCATGGGGGATGACGCTTCTCCCTCAGAACCTACCTCAGAAAGCCTACACTTCCAGACGCCTCACCCGTGAAGAGAGGATCTTCAACTACAGGCTGTCCAGGGCAAGGCGGGTGGTAGGAGAACGCCTTTGGCATCCTGGCCAACATGTTCAGGTACTTCTCACCATCATGCAGCATCACCCAGAGACTGTGAGGAGCATCGTGGAAGCTTGCTGCATCCTGCACAATCTCATGCGCACTCACTAGCAAATGTTGCAGAACAGGCTCGTGGACCGCCAACAAGGCAATGGGGACATGGAGCCTGGTGAATGGAGGCAAAGGCAGAACCTGATAGACACTGTGGATGTGCAAGGCCCCAACAGAGTTTCACGTGAAGGGAAGAAGCAGCGCAACCTCCCTGAAACACTGGTGCAACTCCCCAGCTGGAGCAGTGGAGTGGCAAGACAGATGGTAGATGCTTAATGGATGCTTCCTTTAGCCTGTGTCATCACACTGATGAGATTGTGCCATGTATGTTGAGTGGCCCTACAATGAACAGAGCATATTAATAAAGGTTGTGTTTGTGTTGCATGCATGTGTGGATGATTATTGCATTGTTATTGATAATAAAGGGCCATAGTGTGTGCACCTGGGAGGGTGGACCATACAGGCCCACTATGCTTGCACTGGAGGTTTATCTATCCCACTGCTATCCTAACCCATCCCACAGCTATTACCATCCACAGGTATCCCTGCCCATCCCACTGCTATCCTAATCCATCCCACAGCTATTACCCCATCCCACAGGTATCCCTGCCCATCCCACTTCTATCCTTACCCATCCCCAAGCATGCAAAGGCTTAAACCATTTCTAAAAGTTTCCACCAAGACTTTACTGACTAAAAGACTGAAGCAAAGATAAACTTTAACTGAAGCAAAAATAAACTTTATTAATAACAAACTGAAAAAGCAAAATGACCCAAGTAAAGTGTTCCCAAGCAAAGATAAAGTCAACAGGAAGCAACCCAGTCTTTGGCACTCTTCTCAGTCACTCTGAGGCGTGCCATGGTCTCAGGGTGAAGGGTCAGTGCTGTGGAGTGGCAGTGGCTGAGTGCTGGGCTGAGGTGCCATTGGGGTGCCTGTCCCCGAGAGACAACAGGAGATGGTGTGTGGAGGAAGCTCTCAGAGAGCTGGCTCAGTCCCGTGATGTTGAGAGCCCCTTCCTCCATGACATGGGGTGTCTGTCCCAAGACCGATGACAGATGTTTCTGAGGCCAGTCTTGGCTGTGGGGTGGAGGAAGGAGGAGTGTGTTGGGCTGTCTGGTCTGCAGCTGAGCAAGGTGAGGCGTGGGTGGCATCTGTTGCGTGGTGGCATCTGTGGCGTGGTTGGCATCTGTGGCGTGGGTGGCATCGGTGGTGTTTGATTAACCTGTGCCTGGACTGGGAAGGGCTGCCTGTGCTGCTGGAACTCCTGGTAGCCGTACCTTGGTAGGTGAGGGCCTGTGGAAAGCCTTGGAAGGCCTGTGACATTCACCTGAGGTGGAGGAGCAGACCTGGACTGGGTCAGAGCAGGTTCATATGGGCCTGGAGGGTTGTGCAAGAAGACCTGTGATACTCTCCTTGATCACCTGGTACTGGATTCGGAATGTCCATGAGGGTCTGGTTGACGTAGGTGAGGAAGGGCTTTCTGTTCAAGGATGGTATGTCGGTGTGTACCAGCTGAGTGAGGAGATCTACATGCTTTTGATGGTGTCCCTGATCTCCAGCAGGACAAGTGTGGCTCTGCCCCTCCGGTCTGGCTCTCGCCTGCTTTCTGTGGAGTGGGCTGGGGGTGGGGGTGGGTTGGTCTCTGGTGGAAGTGCCCTCTCCTTGCTCCACTGCATCAGGGGTCCTCCACGTGCTCCGCCATGGGAGTGCAGCTGTTGGGGGGGTCTCCGTCGTGGGATGCTCCACAGATACCTGCCTGGACACAGGAGCTGACTCTTGGCCAGAAGAGGACTGGCTCTCCTGTGGGCTGCCTGAGAGAGGGTAGGACAGAGGGGCTGCTCCTCGGTGGCGGATCTCACCCTCCAAGAAGCTGCACTTGGCCATCACGTAGGTCTCCCGGTCGGTGAGCTTGACCATGGCCTGGCCAGACTTCTTGAGGTGCAGCTTCCCGTACCAGGTGTGCATGTGCTTCCACCACCCGAGGAGGACCCTCGAAGTGTTGCCTAGGCTCTCCACCTTCTCTCTTCCAAGCCGCCTGCTTCCTCTTGGTGTCTTGATAGAGCCTGTGTCCCTCCGCCATAGGTACTCGTCTCCCTCAGCCATTCGAGCACCTCATCCTCATGTTCCTCTTCGATTGAGTATTGCCTCCTCTCCCTCTGTCAGGGCCTTCTGGGTCCTCATCAGAGGGACTTCGAGGTTCTAGGGGCTGCTCCACCACACCATCACCACCAGCAGCAGCAACAACAACAGCAGCAGCAGTAGCACCGGATCAGCAGCAGCAGAAGTAAGCACCAGCAGGACCAGGAGCAGCACGAGCAGAGTGAGCACCAGCAGAAGCACCAGCACCAGGAGCAGTGCAGCAGAGTAAGCATCAGCACCAGTAGCAGTGCCAGCAGAGTAAGCACCAGCAGAAGCACCAGCAACCAGGAGCAAGCACAGCAGAGTAGCACCAGCAGAAGCAGCAGCAGAAGCACCAGCACCAGCAGAGTCAGACCGAGGCAGCAGAAGCCCCAGCAGAAGCAGAGTCAGGGCCAGGGGTGGGATTTGTGGCCTGTCCTTCTTGCCAGGGCTGCAGAGAAGATGGCACAGGCTTCCTCTTCTTCCCCATGGTTGTTGGCTGGAGATGTGTCTGGCAGCAGGTCTTTCCTTTGAACCTGCTTGCGAGCTGCATCCTTTTATATCCGCGGGGCTGACGCAATGCATCCTCCCCGCATCGCAGTGAACGCTTTGCATCCGCTAGGCGTCCGCTCTGCATCCGCGTCATCCGCTAGGCATCTGCTCTTCATCCGCTCCTTCCGCTGCCGCGCGTCCGCTTCGCTGTGCTCCCCCAGAAGCCCTGCGGATGTGCCATCCGCTTCCACCGCTAGCTTCCGTGGAGCATCACTTTACATCCTCCTACGTCCTCCCGTCCGTTCCTTTCTGTTGTTGTCCGCTCTGTTTATGCAAGATTTGGGGCACTTTTGAGAGCGGATAACAACGGATAGAAAATTTTCTCGTCCGCTGTGTCCTTTTTACATACTTTTTACTTATGTGACAGGCCCTTAAGACTGTGTGAGATGTTGTAACTGATCATAAGTGTGTATGTATATATGGCTGTCAAAACATCAAAAACAGGTCAGGTAGTTCTGGGGAGGTCAGTCATAAATTAGAACACTTGCTAAACAACTGGCCATTAAGCAAGACCACTTATATTTGGTTTGCCAGTCACATGGCCACCTCGCTAAGCCCACTCATTCACATGCCCACCTTGCCACGCCCAGTCAGCAAGCCATGCCCACCCAGTCACATGACCAAACCACACCCACAAATTAGGCCACGCCCACAGAACCTGTGGTTAACAAATTTGAATCCCATCCCTGAATTCATCTGTGTAGTTTTCTTGGGAACAGTAAGGAAGCATTTTATCATTGCTTCCTGAAATGCTTAATTTTCTCTTCTAGTCTTTGGCCCCAAATTAACCTGGTGATTTCCCATCTGTTTACCAGTGAAAGTTGTCCAGGTAATGCTATTTTCTGAAGCTTTTTAATTTGGATGGAACTTAAACTGATCTTGAAACAGCAATTAAAATGATAGGTTTTATCACGAAAAATTAACATAAAGCTATAAAAGTAGAATTAAAAACATGGACTGTTGCTTGATTCTAAACACCAGCATTTTCTGCATGGGCACTTTTCTGACTTTAATTTTCAATTCTGTAAAGAACAAAGACTCACTTGATTCAAAAATGGAAGTTCTTTGCCCATTTTTTCCCACAGCATGTGGGTTGTTGTTTTTTTTTAACATATAGACTTGTTTTCCCACTCAACATCTCATCATGTTTAACTGAACTCTGGGCATTTTGCTTAATTTAGAGTTAAAGAGGTATTCAGTTTACATGTGTATTTGCTGAACCTTTTTCCCACTGTTTCTTTCAACACAATGTATGAGTTTCTTTTTATGTACTGATTATTGCTGAACTTCTCTTGCCCTTCAGACTTATCACCTGGAACTGTATGTTTGAAACTGTTTTCTGGAGATTTAATGATAGCTGAATCAAACATCAAATACTATACTGACATGGAAGAAATTAGCAACTTGTTGTCTACTGCAGCAAATCCAGTGGAATTCATTTGTCAGGTGAAATTTAATTTTAATGGGGCATTTTAAGTAAATAACCTCCCTGCTTTAGGAAGGGGGGGAACAGGAGAGAACAGTAGAAAGATAGGACCAACTGTAAATTTGAGGCATGAGTAAGTAGTAGAAGCATCTTTTGAGAAATAAATAAGTGGAGGATTCAGAAAACTTGCTTCTTGCTAAAATATATAGTGTGTTTATTAGAAAAAAGATATTTTTAATTATATGGTTTTGTTTAATTGTGTTTAATTGTGATAATCTGGAAACCGCAAGGAGACTATTAAAGATAATCTGGCTCTTCACCGTATAGGTCTATATAGGTAACAACCAGCATCTTGAATTGTGCCTAGAAGTTCACTGTTAACCAGTATAGTTCATGCAGTAGTGGTTTCACAGAGGCATACTGAAGCCTACTTGACACTACCTGCACTACTGCATTCTGTACTTGCAGTGTCTTCCAGCTGGTTTGGTCGAAGAATACATTGCAATAGTCCAACCATGAGGTGACCAATAGTGCATGAGTGACAGTTCTTGCTTACATCTGCAGCATTTTTCTTTTTAGAAAGAAAAGCTGTTTCAATTGCATGAGTTTCTCTCTTTAATGGATTGGTGTGCAAATGGGCATTTATGTCAGTGGCATGGTTTTGGGATCAGAAGCTCCTGATCTCTGAGCTCCTTCGTTTGAGGGGAATGTGAAGATCCACAACTGATAAATCCATTTTTTCAGAACATGATAGTTTCTCAAGTTTGTATGCTTCCTTTTGGACAGGGAAGTGGTAATTAGCATGACTCTGGGCATGCGTTATTCTTATCAGTATTCAATATCCCTGATTTAAGTTTCCTAAATTCAAACAAAGAATAAAGGAAGGGGACTTCAGACATGAACATTTTTAATTTCATGTAGCTTGAGATGTAAATATATAAGAACCTCTACAACATAGCTGCATTTCTGTAGTAATTTTGTTAGAAGCTGTATATTAAAGGTAGTCCTTGACTTATAACCACAATTGAGCCCAAAGTTTCTGTTGCGAAGTGAGTTTTGCCCCATTTTATGACCTTTCTTGCCACAGTTGTTATGTTAACCACAGTGGTGGGATTCAATTTTTTTTACTATCGTTTTGTGGGTGTGGCTTGATGGGTGTGGCAGGGGAAGGCTACTGTAAAATCTCCAGTCAGAGGTGGGATTGGCCGATTCTCCGAATTACTCAAAATTTCCCCTACCTGTTCTCCAGAATTGGTCAGAATCTGCTGAATCCCACCCTTGGAACTACTGTAATTGAAAAGTTAGTAACCCAGTTGTTAGATGAATCTGGCTTCCCCATTAAATTTGCTTGTCAAAAGACTGCAAAAGGTGATCATATGACCTTGGCACACAGTAATGGTCATATGTATGAATCAGTAGCCAAGCATCTGAATTTTGATCACATGATCATGGAGATGCTACCAAGATTGTAACTGAAAAATGGTCATAAGTCACTTTTTTCAGTGCCATTGTAATTTTGAATGGTCACTAAATGAACTCTTTGTAAATCAAGGACTACCTGTATTACTATATTTACTTTTCCCATATTTATTACCTGATGACTTCTAAATGTTTGGTAGTAAAAATTGTATATATATATGTACCATAAGAGCATTCATTTTTATATCAGCCATCAGTTGACTGCCACTGTCTAAATATGCAATATTGCTTTTAGTATTACTACAAAGTTATTTTATTTATCAAATTTAGGGATCGCCCATGTAAGCTGCTCATCTTCGCCTTCTTTGAAGCTCACTAGCAACTGCCATAACTCGGGGGAAGGGAGCATCCGGGAGGGGATGTGTGCTGGTGGTGTGAAAGAATGCTATTGGAGTATGGACACTAACAGGAATCAGGGGTGCCAAACAGAGCCATTTGCCAAGCTTCAAGGATGCCAGTCCTGGGAAAGGAATTTACACAGGCATTTGAGGCACCAATTTCCCAAAACATCAGAATGAGACCTGATTGGATTGCTCTCCCAGGGGGGAGGTTTTTGGACATTGAGGATTGCTTTCAATATACAATTTTCACATGGTTTTTCCTTAGACGTTGCCTCATCCATGCTGCACTCAGTATTTCTAGTTAAAGTACCTTTTCCATAAACCTATGTAGTCAAGGATTATTCCTTCTTAGGGAGTAGCGAGAGCCAATCTGACTATCTAAGTGACTCTGGGCTACCATATAAACCATATAAAACCATACAATTAAAATAAAATCCAAATAGGAGGAGAAACAAGTAAAACAAAGATAAAATTGGAGGGAGTACCCTCAAGTCACCAAATCCTCCCCTACCTTAGAGGCATGCCACTTTTCAATCCCCAGGCAAGTTGGCAGAGACAGGTTTTCACACTTTTTGGAAGGCCAAGAGACTGGATGCCAATTTCATCTCTGAATGAAGGATGTTTCATAGGTCATCGAGAAGGCTCTCTGAAGTGAAGGTTCTCTTTCTAGATCCTGTCAGTCAAAATTCTTCAACGAACATGGCATATTCATTTTGCCTGACAGGGTGGGGTGAGTCAATGTAATTGGAAAAAGATGCTTCTTCAGGTAATCTAGCTGCATGCCATGAAGGGTTTTAAAGGTGATAAGCAGCAAATAAGCACTCAATGCAGTTAATGCAACAAAGGTTTTACAGTCTCAGTCCTTGGGACATCCAGAATTGCCTGCATAGCCACATTCTGTGCCAACTCCAGCTTCTGGATACTCTCAAGGGTAGCCCTATGTAGAGCCCTATGCAATAGTCCTTCAGAGGATGATCAGGGCATGAATGATTGAGAGAAGGACCTCTGATATAGGAAGGGGTGCAATTGGTGCACAACACAAAGTTGAGCAAAGGCCTTCCTAGCCATGACTGCTGTCAACTCCTTGAAGCAGGAGTTGTAAGTCCAGGATGTCCCCCAGATTATGTACTGAATCTATCTGGGGCAGGGCAACTCCATCCAAGACCAAAAATGGTAAATCCCCCAGATATGATAACCATCTTCCCAGGGTTCAGTTGAAGCCTGTTCTCCATCCGGCCTTCCACAGCCTCCAAGCACCATGACAGAATATCCACAACATAATTTAATTTACTCAGGTAAAGTAACCTGAGTACAGCATGGTGATAGATGATCATTTTGTTTTAATATTATTAAATGCTAATAATTTCTTCCATTTTTAAAGTCACAGACCAATTCTGGATACATTGAACCAGTACGAGATATACATAATTGGTGATTGTTCTCTTCTTACATCTAGGCATTTAAGATTGTACCTTATAGCACAGAAGCTCTGGACAAAATTCTCACAGAATCATTGAAAAAAAACCTTCCTGCCAGTGGTTTGCACCTCTTAGGAATCAACCAATTGGAAGAAGAAAATATTACTAGTGAGTATAATTGTGATTTGGAGAAAAAAGCCGATATGAATTATTCTATACTAAATTCAAGTGCTACTATGTTCTACAAAAGCATATGTTATATGAAAGAGTTGGGCATGTGTGACTGTCTTGCACAATCCAAGCAACTAGAGGAACTAGCAGAGTTGTAAGCCAATTCCTAAAACACATATTTTAAGAGACTAAAAAGAGATATGTGTCATCTCTCAAAACGATTCTAGCTGAAGCCATATTTTTCTTGCTTCGTTTCTTAGTTGCCATACAGTACTTATGGGGGGGGGGGGNTTATGGGGGGGGGGGGAGACTTATGGAATGTAGAATGTTTTTCTCCAATGTGCTAGACATAACAACAGTAAGGCTCCTGAAAACCAAGGCTTAATCAGCGTGGCCTAACAATGGCAGGAGGGAGTGCTGAGAAGTTCATCACCTGCTTGGTTGGCTTAAAAGTTCATCACCTGCTTGGTGACCTCTGACACAAGGGGGGTGGACAGCAGCTGTTCTTTATACCAAAAATGTAGGAAATATTCAGTGTTGGTTTCACCTTTGACCGTGCCTGTGAAGTACCCAATGAACCAGATTTTTGAGTAAACCAAGGCCTCAGAGTCTTGAATTGGTTAAGAGCATTACTCAGAACCATCACAATGTGGACAGAATACTGGTTCTATTACTGAAGTATTCTTTTAAGAAAAAGCATAGCTCAGAAATAATGCCCTTATTTAATTGATTGCTGTTTATTTATTTAAAAATTCACACTTTAATAGGCAAGTTTAATTATTGTAATAAAAGGTAGCAGAAAAAAAAGTTTCACATTTTTTATTTATAGATTTTTTTTTATCCCTCCTTTATGATTTCTATAAATAACTCAAGGTGGTGAATATATCTAATATTCTTTCCTCCACCAATTTTCCCCACAACAACAACCCTGTGAGGTGATTTGGTCTGAAAGAGAGCAACTGGGCCAAGTCACCCATGCCAATATATCAGTTGCCAGCTTTGTACATCAACACATGACTCATTTTATATTTAAGAACATTTTACATTTAAGAACTAAGTACAACACTCTTGTATGTTCCATGTTGCATTCTAGAATCATTCTTTATCAGATCTTGCAGAATAGCTGTGACCCCTGCCTCCCCAAAAACGCCACGTGACCTGGGTTGGCAGTCCTATGCTTACAGGGAGTCTGCAGGACAAGCCAATAGTTCACACATGATAAACAAAAATTGAAATTAGATTTAGGCTATTTCCATTATTTAATTTGTCACCGGTGGCATAGCTCTATAAGAAATTGCATTTTCCTCCTTTTTCTTTCAGGTCAAAGAGATGAAGAGCTGCCAACTCTGCTGCACTTTGCTGCAAAATATGGTTTAAAAAATCTCACAGCCCTGTTGCTTACATGCCCAGGAGCTCTGCAGGCGTATAGTGTTGCCAACAAGTATGGTCACTATCCTAACAACATTGCTGAAAAGCATGGCTTCAAAGATCTCCGCCAGTTCATTGATGAATATGTGGTAAAAATATTTTTTCTCTCTGTTATAATGGGAAAAAAGTACTGTAATTTAACAGTTCATAACTCACATAGAAACAATAGATTTGAAGGTTTCAATGATATATGTGTGGTCTTATTCCACAATAATAAACATGTGAATGATATTTAGTGTTCCAGAAGATGAAGGGGCTATTCTTGTGGTGAAATAATAATTTGAAAGACAGATTTTAAGGAGTCCTCACCATTAATCTAAATGGAATTTTTGAATTAGATCTGGAGATATTTGATACTTTGGTTTTCACATACGAAAAAATCTGCATGGGTTATGTTAGATTCTAAGGATCACAGAGGAATTGAAGTATGCACAATCAGTGTGGGTTATGTATAGCTACATTGCAGATATCAACTAGTAACTTTTTAAAAAGGAGTAGAATTGGAAGACACAGTTTTGTTGAACTTTACTTGGATTCTTGTAACCAAAATATTCTGAAGATGTAATATGCAATATATAATAAACTTTCTTAATTAAAATATTACATTTAGAAAGAAAAAAATCCAGGACAGCTATATAATATGGGAATACATGGCTTGTTAATACATTAGAGAAGGACTTTGAGGTGATCACTGACAACAAGCTGAACATGAATGATAAATATCAGAGAACTGAGCATTGTATTTCCAAATAGATATTAGATTAGAGAAAGTTCAGAGGAAAATAGTGAAGAAGATACAAGGACTTAAAGAGATGCCATATGTTGACAGGCTGAAGGAACTAAAGATGTTCAGTCTGGAAGAAATGAGAATGAATGGAATGATGATAGCTGTGTTCAGGTATATAAAGAGAAGTTATAGGGAAGATAGTCCAGAACTAGTTTCCATAATTACAAAATTCAGAGCCAAACCTAACAGCTATAAGTTGCAGCTACCAAGATTTTATTTGAATATAATTTCCTGATGGTAAGATCCAATGGTGAGATTCAAATAATTTAACAACTAGTTTGCCCAGGGTCAGGTTGTCTATTGTGAGAGGCGTGGCCCATCCCCATTCTCCATCTGCCGTACATGTGGGATGAGCCTCTGAGATGGCTAACCTGACCCTGTGTGAACCAGTTGTTAAATTAACATGCACACACCCGGCTATCAAAGTGGATCCTGGGCACTGCGCTGTAGTGAAGAAATGGGAAATGGAACGGCCAACATGAGGGGAGGAGGAGAAACAGGGAGAAGAACGAGGAAAAGCGGCCTCTTTCCCTCGCACCAGGCATTCCATTTTCCGTTTCATTGCAGCGCTGCGCTGTGGAGCTTGCTCCACCGCCCAGATGCCCCCACTTCCCCCAAGCATTTCTCTACCTATCTGATTTCCAGCTCCATCACGTTTCTCCATCGCATTTTTCGCCATGTGTAGGGAAACAAATTTGTGGGACAAAAAAAAAAAAAGTTCAATCAACCAATTCCAACTTTGCAAGATCCTTTNAAAAAAAAAAAAAGTTCAATCAACCAATTCCAACTTTGCAAGATCCTTTTTTTTTGTGAGAAGTTGGACTTGATTGATTTAACTTTTTTTTAAAAGTCCCATAAACTTTTGTTTCCCTGCATACGATGGCGGGAAACACAATGGAGAAACGCGACAGAGATGGAAATCAGATAGGCAAAGAAATGCTTGGGGGAAGCAAGGACATCTGGGCACCAGGCACTGAAATAGGCCCATCTCTCTCCAGCAGCTTCCCAGACCCACCGGAGGGAAGGCCGGCATCTACCGGCATTTACATGCAGCTGCATTCCAGCTCTGGCCAGGAATGGGCAGCCAGCATGGGAAATGCAGGCAAGACACCTACTCACTTCAGCACCCTCCCTGACCCTCTGGCGTTGCACTAGCGCTTTGTCCCAGGGCTGCTGCCTTATGCGCAGGGCCCCACTACTGCCACCTGAGACTGTTCTCCATCTCTGGGATGTTTTTTTCTAAAGTTTTTTATTTTTATTATTTTTTACAAACATCAGTGTGTGAACAATGTGGTACCTGAGTGTCATACATTTCAATACAAATAAATTGATATTAATCATATTTGTTCCTTCTAACAAGCTTATATAATTCAAATAACAAGATACATCTTTGTATTAATTTATCATTTATAATCTTTCATTGTTCAATTCTCCATTATTTCCATGTTATTTTTATACCAACCACCCCATCTTAAGTATCATATCTTTTACTGTTAATATATTTCAACATATTATCTTCATGACAATCACCCTATTCTGCTTATGCTAATCATCATATTATTTAAATATACTTTATTGAACCATCTTTCACAGAATATTATCCATATTTATTTCATTTTCAAACAGACTTCTAATAATACCTTTGGTTATGTCAAATTAAAATCTTTCACTGTATGCTTATTCTATTTATAATACCTCATTATTTAAATATTCTATTTTACAATGTATTTTATAGTAATCACCTTATTCTGCATATCGTGCATTTTAATACAAATAAAATATTGATCATATTTATTACCTTTAACTAATATACATACACATTACGTTCATTAAATATAATTTCCTCTCTTACTACTACTTTCCCTTGTTATATAAAAATGTGTATTTTATTAACCCCCTTTCTCTAAATTCCCTCTATTCTTTTTTATTATATTTAATTTATTTAATTAATTTAAATAGGCCCGGTCCCACTGCACTTACGGATGCAAAGAGGATGCAAAATGTTTAAAAAAGCTGGAAAACGCTATGCATCCGTTGTGTACTCATTGCATGTGTTTCATACGCTCCATCCGTCAAGCATCCGTCCACTGTGATTTCATCTGTGCAAGAAGTTTTGAGCTGCACAAAACTTTGTGAACTTTCCGCCGTGTAACGTTGTAAATCTGCAACATACGAGCAACAAACGTTCTATGTCCGTTATCATCTTGTTAAACGTCTGCTGTATCCTCTCTGCATCCTCTGGCAACTTACATCCGCTGCAGCTGAAAATAGAAAGAGGGAGGAAAGAAAAGGTAAATGGAACGTCTATACATCGTTAGTAGCACGGAAATAGAAAGGATGCACAGTGAAACGGTTTGCATCCATATAATCCGCATGGCATCCCTTTCTTTCTTTTAGGCATACGTGATGCATCACTTCATCCGCTATGCGTCTGCTTCGAAATTTCTCCCGGAACCCCTTCGGAGTGTCATCCCCCTTCCATCTGCTTTCATCCGCTAGGCTTCCGATGAACATCCGTTTAACATCCCCGCTACATATTACCCACGTCCGTTCTTTTCCGTTCTGTTTATGCAAATTTTCACCACTTTTTGGAGCGGATGACAACGGATGGATCCACCCCGAAATTTTGCTTCATCCGCTGTGTCCTTTTATGCATACGTTTTGCATCCGTCGGCCAGTGGGACCGGGCCTTAAATTTCTTTTCTATTCATCATCTCTTTATCCGCCTTAAAGCTCTAATTATTCATTTTTTAGCTTGCCTCTTGGGTCTTTGTTTCTATCTCAGATATTGGAAGACTGCTATTATGTCCCCTGGTCCTTCTCTTTATGAGATGAGCCAAGCCCAGTTTCTGTAACCGTTCTTCATATTTTTTAGTTTCCAATCCCCTAATTATCCTGGTTGCTCTTCTCTGTACTCTTTCTAGAATCTCAACATCTTTTTTGTAATGTGGTGAACAAACTGGATGCAGTATTCTAGGTTGGTCTTACCAAGGCTTTATAGAGTGGTATTAGAACTTCCTCTTGATCTTGATTGTATCCCTCTGTTAATACAATTTTGGGTTGCATCAGCTTTTTTGGCTGCTGCTGCACACTGCTGGCTCATATTTAGCTGGTTGTCCGTTAAGACTCCAAGATCCCTTTCATAGTTACTGCTATTAAGCCTGGTTTCACCCAGTCTATATGTGTACTTTTGGTTTTTCTTGCCGAAGTGTAGGACTTTACTTTTCTCTACAATGAATTTTATTTTGTTAGATATGGCCCGGCATTCTAGTCTGTCAAGATCCCTCTGGATCTTGATCCTATCTTCTTGGGTGTTAGCTATTCCTATCAGCTTAGTATCATCTGCAAATTTGGTAAGTTCCCCTTCTGTTCCCTCATCTAAATCATTAATGAAGATTTAAAGAGTACTGGGCCTAAGATGGAACCTTGTGGCACCCCACTGCTTATTTCCCTCCATGTAGATTTAGACCCATTAAGGACTACTCATTGAGTACGGTTTGTCAGCCAATTGCGAGTCCATCTGGTGGTGGTGCTATCTATTCCACTTTTTTCTAGCTTACTAAGAAGTAGGTTGTGGTCTGCTTTGTCCAAATGCCTTGCTGAAATCTAAAATATATTATGTCCACAGTATTTTGGCTGGTCTTTTTGCTGGTCTACTAATTTAGTTACTGTGTTGAAGAATGAAATAAGATTGGTTTGGCATGATCTGTTCTTAACAAAACCGTGTTCACTGCTAGTTATTACTTTACTTGTTTCTAGATGTTGGTAGACCTGGTTTTTTTATTGTCTTTTCCAGTATCTTCCCAGGTATTGATGTTTGGCTGATTGGTCTGTAGTTTCCTGGGTCTGTTTTTTCCCCTTTTTTTGAAGATGGGAACCACATCAGCTCTTTTCCAGTCCTCTGGTAGTCCTCTGGTGCTCCAGGTTTTTTAAAAGATATGGTACAATGGTTCTGAGATGACCTCTGCCAGCTCCTTTAAAACTCTGGGATGTAATCCTTAAGGTCCTCTCCGCTAGGCTTATATCATCCGTCCCTATTGTTTTTTATTATCTCTTTTTTTTCCTCTTGTCCCATTTGTTTTGTCTATTCCATTTTTTCCTCTCCTCTTTCAGCTGACTCCTTTTCCTGGGCGTCTTGAACACTCACTGGCTTTTGCATTGTATTTTCCAGCTTTTCATCTATGTTCTTCAATTGTTCCATAATTTTCTGGCAATGTCTTGTCAGTGTCTCCCTTGTACTTTGAATTGCCGACGTCACCTCTTCCCAAATTCCAGTCCATTCTTCTTGATGAAACATTTTGCTGAATTTTATTAAATTCCTCTTTTATCCAATAGTCCAAAAATCATATATTCAAATCTACAAAAACTTCTCTAACAGTCCAATGTTCTTGTTTCTTTATCCCCAATTTAGTCTGTCTGTACCTCTGAAACGCACCTTAAATCTTCCAATTTTATGCTGTAATACTCAGGGGTCTTTTCAGCAATATTTTCTTCTGTGTTTAATTCTCCAATAAATAGTTTTGGGAATATGCTATTCTTCCTTTCATCAACAGGTGGCACTCTTTCTTTAAATTTCAATATTAAGCCATTTCCTCCATTTTTCCACGATATAAAGATGGTGTTAATTTTGGGGTAAACACTTCCAGAGTTTCAAAATGCCTGTCTAATTAAATGCCTGTTCAGTTTTGATGTTCAATTTTCTATATTTTTAGCAATTTTTTCTGTCTTTTCCCTCTAGTTCCTCCTCCAGTTTTAATATTTTTTCAATGTGCCAGGTTGCTGCTAGGTTAAAGATATTGGGGATCCTTTTACAGATTCTCTTTGGGGTTTAAAGATTTGAATAAAAAAAGATTCTTCTCACCCAGTTCCAACTATTCACCAACTTCACTCCAGCACTATTCTTAGATGTTCCATGGCTGTCCCAAATTCATGGCAGCCATCTTGGCTGTTTCTTCTCTTTGTCATGGCATAGAGGGAAAAAGCTCCGAGACTCAACAGAAGATTGTGTTCTCTCCTGTGGCCTCACAGAGCATCCCTCCTTAGCTTCGCCTCCCCTCCAGGGAGGCTTAGGCCTCTATCAGAGCCCACAAACAGGGAGAAGCCAGAGCAGGAATGGAGAGGTCCTTTTCACTGCATCTGGTATCATAGTGACATCAGCCAGAAGTCTCCATCTCTGGAGTGTTTAAGAAGGGCCTGGCAGTCATCTCTCATGGAAAGTTTAACTGATTCCCACACTTTGCAGATGGCTAGATGATCTTTGTGTCTCTTCCTACTCTGTCATTCTATGATTCTGTTGTTTTATACATTTATAATATATAAATGTATTATACACTTATATATACAGTATAAAATGTTTTATACACTTGCTACCTTTAAATTAGATTCAGTAGGACTATGTTTTGAACAGATTGCATTAATCAAGCAATCATTACTGTCCTATAGAGACCATTTGCTTTTCTTTTTCTTGCAGGAGACAGCAGATATGCTGAAAACTCACATAAAAGAAGAGTTGATGCAGGGGGAGGAAGATGGCTCTATTTATGAGTCCATGGCTCATGTATCTGCTGACCTACTGATGAAATGTTCGCTGAACCCCAGTTGTGATGAAGAACTCTATGAATCCATGGGTGGTTTGATCCCCAGCTCTACAGAGGACTTATGTACATATACAATGCTCTTTATTTATCTCATAATATGATGGCTGCTCACTAATGTTAAGCCAAAATTTCTTGTCACTTTAAACGTAGCTATTCTGCACATAGATGCAAAGTTAAAACATATTTAATTTTGCGTGGGAATGTAAGTAGCAAAAAGGCAGAAAGGGAGGGTACTTATCTGCAAGCAGCAATGTTCATGTAGTGGATGTTCTGTTTACAGTTTATGGTTTGGCAAACTGTATTCTTTACAGTATTGCACTTCAAATTTGGATATGGAGGAACATAGAATACAGATAGTCCTCGCTTACAACCACTACAGAGTCCAAAATTTCTGTTGCTGAATGAAACATTTGTTAAGTGAGTTTTGCCCCATTTTACAACCTTTCTTGCCCAGTTGTTAAGCAAACTCTTCAGTTGATAAGTTAGTAACACAATTGTTAAGTGAATCTGACTTCTCTGTTGCCTTTGCTTGTCACAAAGTCACAAAAGGTGATCACATGACCCTGGGACAAAGCAACCATCATAAATATGTGCCAGTTGCCAAATGTCAACTGTCCCACTCAGTCATCTAGCAAAGGCCATTTGTTTTGCCAAGACTATCCTTGACTAAAGCTTAAATAGTTACAGAACTAAGGTTTGACACCTCTAACATAGTATACCATAGATGCAATTACAAACTTATAACACTGACATCTACTGGGTGAAGAATATATATCTCTACTGAATACTGCTGTAGTTGTACAAAACACATGAACACTGTATTCCAGCACCCCCATTCGACAAGGACTCCTGATGTTATTCCATGAAGTGCCACTGAAAATGTCCCTGACTGCAGTTTGTTAAAAGATGTCATCTCTTCATCAGCATCACTGATCCACTTTAGTTTGTCATGGGTTGGAAGTCTTTGCATCTTAACCCATGAATCTGACACTGGTTTTAATGATACACCAGCAACATAGGACAGAGGTTTGGCTGGGATGCCTTTGTTGCTTCTGGTGAATTTCCTGATTGAAGCCTCTTGTGGCACGTTTTCTTCTACAGTATTTGGATAGTCTGTGTTAATTTATATTTTTATGTCACTTTGTTGCTTATCTTCATGTGACACTGATGTGAAATTTTCCTCAGTTTTGAATATTTGTGTTCATAAAATTTTGAACACACTGAAGTTTCATCAACAATTACACCTCTACTGATGGTTATCTTGTTTGTGTCTTGGTGTAGAATTCTGTATCCCACAAGCACACTGCATGTATTCCATTTTGTACATTTCCCTTTTGGGATATGCACATAGGCTTTGCATCCAAAATTTTTTTAGATGGATCACATTTGAGGCTTTTCTATTCACACAATTCATATGGAGTTTTTACAGTTGATTTTCCTGGTAGTCAATTTTGGAGATAGCATGTGGACATAATTGCCTCCCCCCTCCAGTATGTGGTTGGCATATCTGTAACAAACAGCATGGTTCTTCCACTCTCACCTAGAATACAAGTCATTGTTTCTGCAATCCCATTTTGTTCTGGGTTGTATGGTACAGTAGTTTGAAATATTATGCCATGCTTTCTTTTTTCCAAAAAGTTTTTTATTTTTAATCTTTTACATCTCTTTTTAGTGAACAGTGTGATTCCAGGTTTTTACGTTTCCTTACAAACATGACCATAATTACATATCTATCTCACATATTCTGTTTCTTATCATATCATTACATTTTCCATTTTCTATAAATTTTCAAAAATATACTTTTTACTTTTATTTTATCCAATTTTAATCCATATAACTTGTTCTATTTTTCTTTAATTATACTCTTATCTTCTTTATATAATATCTTAAAATTCTTTATTTCTTATTCTATATTCACTATATTCTTATACTTTTATCTGTCATATTTGCCATTTCATCACATATTCTTATTTCATTATTCAATAAATTCCATCTTAATATTAATAATTCCAAAGATCCCCCCCTTAATTACCCATTTGAGTGTACCATCTTTTTATCTTATACATCATTCAATTTACTCGCCTTTAACTCATATTAAAAATTACCATAATATATTAATTTTTAATTATTACCTAAATACTATATATCACATATACAATTTAGGTTAGATTCCACATGGTATTCTTTTCTTTATTCTAAGGCATTTATTTTTTCTAATACATTAATCTTTTCAACTAAGTGAAAGGATATTTATCTTTTTAGTGCAATTCTCATAGTTTATTTTAACTATATTTTTATTTTCACTTAATGTAATTAACATTCTTATGATAATCTCATCTTTACATATATCCCAGTTAATATAACAATAATTCTTGGAAAATAATCAAATAAGAAAATTGAAAATATATATATAAAAATAAAAACATCAGTTCCAATCATTCCATTTTTTTACAATCTGTATTCTTATACCTCTTTATATATTACCTTGTAGAATCCCCCTTTTTATTCTCAGTTTAGCCATTATCTCTAGGTCTTCTAGTCATATGAGGGTGGTTTTTTTTTTTGCTTTCTATATCCCCTTCTTTTCTGGTCTCCCCTTATTCCTCTTCTCCTTTATTTTTTATTTTTTATTTATTTTTCCCCTCCATTTTTGACTCCATTTTTTATCCTCCTCCCTCTTTTGAGCTTTCTCCTGTATTTCCCCTTTCTGCTGTTTCCTTTTTCTTCATCTGACTTTCCTAACTCTTTAATTGTCCCCTCAGACCTCCAATATTTAGTTTCCAT